>STGZ01010071.1:59347-93412 GCA_007556475.1 Zosterops pallidus | reverse complement strand
GGGGGCGGCGGAGCCTGGCGGGCCCGCACCGGGCCGGGGCCGGGGCCGGGGCCGTGGGGAGGGGGCGTCCCCGGGCGTCCCGGGGCTCATCCCGCGCTCAGCCGGGCCGTGCCCGCTCCAGCGGCGGCGGGGCCGGGAGATGGCCCAGCGGGGAGCGGCGAGCGGAGCGCGCTGGCCCGGCACCGGCCGCAGGGAAGAGTCGGGCCGGGCGGGGACACCGGCGGGGACACCCCCGGGCAGCCCCCGCTCTCCCCTGGCCCCGCCGGCCCGGGGTCACTTCCCCTGTCCCCGGGCGGGCACGAGGGTTCCTGAGATGGGAAGCGACAAGTTCCCTTTGGAGCTTTCCCCCGTCCCGGGGACAGCGCCGGGGTGTCTGTGCGGGGCCGCTCCCCCCGCTAATGCCCGAGCCGAGTTTGTGGTGAATTCAGCTGGTGGTGTTTTTGTCGTGGCTTCTCTGGCGGGTTTTAGGGCAAACCCGGGGGGAACATCCTGGGGAATGTCAGTGAAGGCCAGGGGAATATATATACACGCACATCTATCAGTGGAATAAAATATCTGAATGGAGTCTGTTGTCTGCTTTTGGAATTGAGTATTTGTGAATTTCTGTGAATTTCTGCTGACTAGAACGGGCAGGGGAACTGCTCAGGTCCCTTCTCAGAGTGGAAACTGTTCTGGGTTTGGTTATTTCAGTGCTAGTGGACATGAGAACTTGAGTTCTGGTTATACAGCTCTGGCTGCAGAGTAATAAAGTGATTTCTGGCTTGTCTGTTGATTATCTCACACGTGCAACAAATGTCTTTGTTGTAACTTTTACAGAGGTTCACTGAAAGTCTGTCACATCTTGATGAGAATGTAAAGAGCTCAGGGGCTGAATTTTTTTACTGTATTTTCTATTTTCTGAAGTTGGATCACAAACTTATTTCAAAACTGTGCTAAAAGGATGCATGAAAGAAACAATTCCTTTTCATATTGTTATTTTAAGCAGCCACTCAAGAGTTTTTCATAACATCATGGATCATGTTTTCACTATCAGTGTAAGTCAGTCAAAATATGTTTTGTGGCAAACTTATTCATAGGTTGAAATAAATTTGAAGTGGTGTGACTGTGCAAAGGCAGAGCAAAGCCAGAAATTGCTTTGTGCCTTTCAGGCCCTCCTGAAGAGCAGCAGCTTTGTTTTGGAGACAGGTGAACATTCCAAAAGCCTTTTCCTGGCTCCTTTGGCCAGGACCTTTGCTGGGTGGGGGATTTCCCCAGAGGTGCTGCAGGTCCCCAGGAGATCTGGACTCTGTCCCTGTTCTGTGCAGGGAAAAAGCCCAAATCTGTGAACTGTTTTGTCACCACTCATTGAGCCAGAAGGAAACAGTTACCTGTTTATTCATTAAATCACTTCCTAATTTATCAGTTTGCATTGTCTGGAACTGTCTGGTTTATAGGTATGTTTGGTAGTTCCCTCTTTTCCTTCAGCTTTTACTTTTAAATTTTAGCTTTTCTTCTCTTATTAATGAGCCACATCTTGGCTCCCAGGCTACTTTGCTCAACATTTAGTGTTTGTGCCCTTACTAAGAGCAGCATCTTTTTCTACAGTGTTACTTTTGGGATGTCTTGTGAAAATGTTGCAGGAGATTTATCTAAAAAGAAAACATTGTTCAAGCAGTGTTTTACATTTTGTGCAAGTAGCCTTAAGTCTGTCAAGTTGAGTCATTTTTTATCCATGTATAGTGAGTGTTTGTTTAGACTTTCCAGTTGTAAATAGATGCTCTTAAACACTGTTGCAGCAGCCCGAGAATTTTCTGCTGTATGTTACAAAGATACCCCTAATGTGGGTTCCTCAAAGGCATTTTTGGTAACAGAGCATCTCAGCAGATCTGGAGTTTGTGGATATTTATTTTTTGTGCCTCAGAATAGTTGAGTGTGGGACAAGAGGCTCAGCCACCACACTGGAGTTATTTAAAACTCATTAAAAACGGGAGGAGAGGGGGAATTGCTCTGATCACTGTTGTGTTCAGGAATGAACACTGTGGTGTGTTCCCAGCTGCCCACAAGGGGAGGAAACGTTCCCTGGGGGGTGACCATGGCCTGGTGTGAGCTGGGCCAGTCCCTGTCACAGCCCCCTGTGTCCCCCTGAGCCCAGGGGCTGGGTGAGCTGAGCCCCCCTGGGTGGCTTTGACAGGGATGGGCCTGGGGCTGGAGTCTGTGAAATGAGGGAAATGGCCTTTCCTGCCTGAGAACAGTTTGTGTTGATGAGGAACGAGGGCTGTGCCTGGCTCTGGCTGCCCCGGGCTGCTCAGTGCTCCAGTGCCCCCTGCCCTGGAGCTCCTGCTCTCCAGAGAGGGGTCAGTGCCTCCTGTGCCATCCCATTTCCAGGCTAAACTGCTTCTGGGCTATTGTGCCAGGTGCCTTTTGTTTGGTGGTGTCAGGAAACCCCTGTGCAGTGGATTGATGGCTGTGCCTGCCTTTCCTCTCCCCAGGCTGCCCTGGAGCACCAGGGGTGGGGATGGGGACACGGCTGGTTCCTCACGGGGGCACAAGGGGAGGGTCAGTCCTGCAGCCTCCTGAGGAGCAGGACACCTCTCTGTGCTGGTCCTGCAGTGGATGGAGCCTGCTCCTGTGAGGGTCCAGTCTCTGGTGTTTGCAGGTGGTTTCACAGAGCTCAGGGCTGCCTGTGGCAGGCCCAGGGGAGCTGCTGTCTGACAGCAGCCAGGCCTGTGTCCCTGGGGCAGGAGGGGAAAGGTGCTGCTCCAGGGGCACAGGGCTGTGAGCAGGGCTGGCAGTGAGGGACTGAGTGAGGGGCTCCATCCCTCCCTCCATCCCTCCCTCCATCCCTCCCTCCATCCATCCCTCCCTCTGCAGTGGCAGCTGTGCCAGCCTCATCCTCCTGCACGTCCATCAAGGACCTGCAGCCTGTCACCAGCCAGGGAACCCTCTGTCACCAAGGCAGGGCACTTCAGTCTCACTGTCACAAATGGTTTTCCTGATGCATTTTAAGCCCATTGCTTTTTGTTCTGTCACTTTGACCATAAAGAACAGATTGTTCTTCTCCACTCCAAAATCCTTTTCAAGTATGTGAACTGCTGGTTCTCAGGCCCAGCCATCCCTCTGCTCTTCAGAGCACACCAGGTCAGGTCCTTTAGCAGTTTGTAGGTTGTATTTCTCTGGAGCTGAGTGTCCTGGGCTCTTGCTGGTCCCCAGGTGTGTGCAGGCTCCAGCTGAGGGCTCAGGTCACGCAGGGCTCTGCACACCTGGCTCAGGTTCCTGTTGCTGCCCCTCAGGATGGGGAGGCCTTTTCCTGGGGCAGCCTCAGCCCGTGCTGGGAGTGGGGCTGGCTGTGGCTGGTGCCCCTCAGTGTGTCTGTGCCACGGGGACCTGCAGGGCCTGCCCGGCCCCTCGGGCTTCTCCTGCTGAGCTCAGGGGGCTCATTCTTGGCAGAGCCACCAGAGAAAATTCTCTTGTCTTTATGCAGCTTGCTCTTGACCCTGCCTGCCAGTAGGATCCATTTCCTTGTTTCTCAGATGGTCAGTTCAGCCTCCAGAAAACTCTCTAGAAGAGAGGCTGAGCTCTAATCCTTTTGTGTTCCCTCTTCACTCTCCTGCTGGTGAACAACAGGTGTGGTGCCAGCCTGGTTTGGGCTCTGCATCCTCCTCTGTTCTCAGGAGAGCTGCTCCCAGTCCTGGGAGTCAGCCTGGGGATTTGGAATGCCTCTCTGAAGGGAATGCAAGGGCTCTGTCCTCCTCTAACCCTCATCAAGATCGAGCTCTCCCCCATTTTGTGCCTGGGAATGATGTTGCTGGCATCTGCACACAGTTGGCTTAGGCATGGAAAAGAAGGATTAAACACTTTGTGCTATATTTGTAAGCAGAATAAAATGGGTTTTGATTTCCATTTAGAGCAGTCCATGCAGTGACAGGTTTCATATGCAGCACTGAGATGATTTTATTCCAAAATGGTTTTAGCCTATTTGTAAGTGAAATCACTAGATTGGAAATGTAGCCAAAAGGTAGAATTTATATCAGTTTTTGAGATAATGGCTACCAGAGTTTCTCAGTTTGTGGTTTGGCTGTGTGAATTAAGGTCTGGGTCTAATTCTGGGAGCTGAACTCTGGGGTTCCCAGGAAGAAGAGCCTCACTACAGAAGGAAAATTGGCAAGTGACTCCTGCAATTCTGCAAAGAGCACTATTGTGAGATTCCACTGCTTGGGTGAGAAACATCACTTGGGGTTGAGGAAAGAGCAGGGAGGATTCTTGGATCAGGATGGAAATTCTGCTTGGAAAAGCAGCTGTGTTGAGCAGTTTGTCGTGGTAATGGAAGGGTCATACAAGTCCTTGTGGTCAAATAAGGGAGATAAACTCAGTGTGGGGTGAGAGATTCTCTACAGAAGATTTTTTCTGCCTTTAGGAAGCAAAATGCTAACTCTCTGTTTTTTCTTTTAGGCATTCTCCATCATAAATATCCTATTTAGAACTAAATACAAAACTTCACTCTCTGGATCTCCTAAAGGTACTGGAAACTTACTTAAAACATTAAAGTTTCTTACCTTTCTATTTGCATTGTGTTAAAACAATGACATGGTAAAACATGACTATCCCCAGGAAGTATTTGATTTTTGTTTGGTCCTCTGGCTTCTGTCTGCAACTCCTGTGTGAATTATAACACAAAAAAAAAAAAACAACAAGAAAACTTTTTATCTACAAATTTTACATTATTTTATATATGAAGATGTTAATTTCTTTTTGTCTGAGTGGGCTGGCTGTGCTCACACCTTTGTGCATTTCTTTGGTTACCTCAGTGACTCCTGAACTCTGCATTTTAATGTGTTCAAGGCATTGATGCACCAAAAGAAAATAAAAATCTAAAAACAAGTGATGAACAGTCCTGTGCCATCTGGAAATCCATTAAATTGAGTGTTGCCCTCAGGTCCGGGAGTTGTTTGGTGGTATCACCCCCGAGTGGGATCACCCTCAGTGCAACACTGTTGTGGTAACACTTCAATTCTCCTGGAGGAGCAAAAAGTAACTCTGGACAGTGGGAAAGGAGCAGGTCTGGAATCAGGGGCTGGCTGGAGGTTTGTTTCACCTCTCTGGGGTATCTGAGTGGGCTCCAGTGGACCTTGAGTACACTCAATAATTTGTATTGTATTGTGTAATATATATATCAACACCTGGAGTATTTAGTAGGGACACTTGCAGCAGCAGGTGTCTTGAAGTTTGAAGTATCTAACCCCTGATTAAGTGGGGAAATGCCCTGAAATTCTGACATCATTGTTCCTCTGTCCACTGTGCACCCAGTGTGTAAATGCTGCAAATTTAGAAGTCAAATATAGGATTTGTTTTGAGTATAATCTGCATATGTGTCCTCTGGACTAAAGAGACCTGACCTGTTTTTGCTCTCTAATAAAAACAAAGTTATCCAGGTTATGATAAGTCTGACATGCTTATGATTTTTTCCCAAAGTAAAATGCTCCAGCTGATAAATTTGTGGTGCATCTGTAGTTTCCCACTAGTTTCTTACCTCTTATTTAACAAATAATTAAATCTTTCTGCCCATGAATGTATTAATTTATGTTCTCCTCCTGGGCTTGTTTTGTCAGTAACTGGCTAAAAACTTCCCTGTGACTCATTGCTGGTGCTCTCACATTTGGAAATCCATTCACAGGTTCAGAATTTGAGCTCACAGAGCACTAGTGGAGTTGTGTTGCTGCTCACAGCCCCCTGCTGGTGGCTGCAGCACTGATTGCTCCTTTTCACCCAGGAGTTAGGAAAGAATAAACCTTTGTTTGCTGCCCCAGTCAGGTCTGCAGGTGACAGGTGTATGTGAGCCTGTGTGAGTGCCTTTGTGTGTAAAATGGATTTACTTGGCTGTAAAATGTATTTTAAATAAATAAATGGGTCTGTGGCTTGTAAGTGGATATGGCCAGCTGACCTGTTGGTGTCTATTTAGGTTGCACTGGCTGAACATGGAGATAATTTTGCCTCCATGTGTAAGAGAAATCTAATACTGATTAGTGAGCCCGGGGAGGATCTGTCCCAGCCCTGCACATGGGCTGGGCACGTCCTGCCCCAGGGGTTTGGGATGGCCACAGGTGCCCAGGAGCTCTTCCTGCACTTGTTTTAGGGCTGCAGAGCCAAGAGACTCTACACTGATGCTTGAGCTGTGCCTGAGACGTGTCCGGACTTAAATAGAAGTAACCTTCAGAATGCTTGTAGCTGATACAGTTTGTGAACTCTTCCACCTTTGCTTTTCCCAGCCAGAGCTACTTCAGCATTTCCTGCTGGACTCCAGCTCCTTCCCCTCATAAGTGGCTTGGCACTCTTGGTGATCCTGGGGAAAACTCTGTGATAATGATAAAGGATGTATTCTCTGAATGGTTTATTTGTAAAAACGGTTTAACCTCAAATGGTAGAATGCATGAAATGCAGTTTGCCCATGGAAGTTTGCTCAGTGTATAACCAGTGGCTCTGGGTGTGAGTAACAGGATTTGCTTCCTAAGTGGATTCAGCTGTGGAGGAAGGAGATGGGCAGTAGTGAACAAACATAACTGAAGCGTCTGTGCCTGAGAGAAGTGTCAAACACGATGGGGAATGGACTATGCTGTGCAGGCTGGGTGTGTGAGGGACTCACTGGGCAAAATGGGAACAATGGGGGCTTGGTTGAACACTGCTTCCCTTTCTGCTGATGGAGGAATAATTTCAGTAGGTTGTTAGAGAATGTTAAATATTTCGTATAATCTATTTTTCATCTTTACATTTTAGGTCAGCAATTTGGTTTCCAAAATTGGAGTTTGCCTGCGTTCAAAGCTGTTTGCCTACAGTAATCTGCTCTGGTTGGAAGTGAACATGTCTCAAGTTCAGATTCAGAATCCTTCTGCTGCCCTTGCAGGGAGCCAAATACTGAATAAAAACCCAGCTCTTTCACAGCCTTTGAGTATTCCTTCTACTACCAGTTCTTTGCCCTCTGAAAATGCAGGCAGACCTATCCAGAACTCTGCTTTGCCCTCTGCTTCAGTTACATCCACCAATGCAGCTGCAGGTAAGACAGAGGGTCAGTAACTGTTTATATTTTTAATTTATATTTTTATATGTTTAATATGTTTATATTTATAACTTGGCATGATATATTGCTGATGTCTTGCACCCACACATAATTTTAAAGTAGTATTTATCCAGCTGCAGTAGCTCCCTGTGGAATGAAACCTGTTGGAGACAGGTAGAAGCATCCTTTGACATAAATTTCCAGCAATTAATTGATATGTTTGTAATAGTAAAGAATATTTTTAATTGTATGACGTTAAATTTTTGAAACATTACTATCAGTCTTTTCTACCAGTAGCTTTTTTTAAATATGAAAAAGTGTTGTTTGAAGTAGTTTGTTTAGTTCTGCTATCTTTAGTTCTTTTATGACCAGTTTAATTATAAATATATTATGCTAATAAAATGCAATAGAACAAATAAAGGGTAATAAAATATAGCTGATAGGGGAAAATAGGAGGGGGGGAAATGAAATTAACAGAATTTTTGGAATTGTTCAAAGCAAGTGATAATGAGGAATACTTGGAAGATTTGGTCCTTGACACGTACTAGATAAGAAGTGAACTGTTTGCAGGAGTCTTTAACTTCATATTCTGGCTTGCATTAGAACCTTGAATTTAATGATGGTGCTTTTTAGGCATTGCTTGGGAATCCCAAAGCTCAGTAGATTGTTGTCAGTTTGGCCAGTGAGCAAAGCTGCCTCCTCCAGCATTGCACACAACTGGATGCCAAGCCACTGAGATTTCTCTTTTTAATTAAAATTTGTAGTAGAGTTCACAGTTACCAGTTCATTTATCTGACCTTACGTGACCTTTCAGCTCCTTCAAACATGGCAAACCCCAAAGAGAAAACCCCCATGTGTCTTGTGAATGAATTAGCCCGTTTCAACAAGATTCAGCCCGAGTATAAGCTTCTGAGTGAGCAAGGTCCAGCTCATTCCAAGGTAAGTGTTCATTCCAGCTCTTTGCTGCTGCTGCTGCTCCTTCCCCTGCAGGAGTGGGAGGCAACGTGTGTGATTTTGGTGCAGGATAATCCAGAGCAGTGGGGAGGAAAGGGAGCCCCCATAGTGGCAGGGAAGGGTGAAGCTGGTACCTGGGAAGTAAAAAATTGGGTTCCCAAAATGTCACAGCAGCCTCAAGGTGTGAAGGGGTTGACATTTACAAAAAGTATTGGAATAACGTTCAGAACATCTGGTCAATTGTGTTTCATTCACCTGTGGCCATGTAGAAGCTTTTATGGCACAGTGTGAACTTAACTTTCTCCAAAGTGCTGAAAAATATCTTTAATAAACCTTTCAGAGGATTGAAGTTAGAGTGGAGTTATGTGTCACAGAGAAGGGTGAGTTTGCTGTTCAGTGCACAGCAACTCTCCTGGGATGTCACCTCTCCCCACCCTGCTCTGAGTTCTGTCAGATCTCCTGCAGGATTCCAGCCACTACAACTGTGAGATTCTTAGTTCAGTAAATGGGAAAATCCTGTTGGTGTCCAAAGTGGTGGAAATCTGGAGATGACATGGGAGTTAAGGAGAGTTTGGATGATCATATTCTCAGCTTGTGCCTCACTGAAAGACTCATTGTTTAGTGTAAGAGGGTCTAATAAACCACATGAATTCTGAAGCAGCTCCTTAGAAAATGCCTGTCTGTGTTTTTGAGGTGTTTACAGTGCAGCTGACTCTCGGGGACCAGCATTGGGAAGCTGAAGGAACAAGTATTAAAAAAGCTCAACATGCAGCAGCTGCCAAAGCTTTGGAAGGGACAAAATTCCCTAAGCCCACGGCTCGTCCATCTCGTAGTGAAGGCAAGAATCCAGGTATGTGCCTCAACAGGCTGGTTTAAAATAATAATACACAGAATACACCTTTCTGCTTTTGGTATTCATTGAAGTAGCATAAGGATGAATAAAAACTGTGATTCTGCCTGTTTAACAATGCAGTTGTCAGTAGCAAGTACTTATTTTGTCTGTGCATCTGTTCCATCATGGGTCATTTTCTTTTGGCAATTACCTTACACCAGAGCTCTTGTACTGGAGTACAGCTGATTTCTGAGCCAGTGAGACCTGTGGTAGAAAAAATGACACTTACTGACTCTTCTTTGTCCTGTGAGAATGGACTGGGAGTCAGTTCTTCATGCCCACAATACTGAGAGAAATGTTTTAGCTCTCAGTAGCAATTTACTGCCTTTTGACAAGGCCAGTTGCAATTTGAGAGTGAGGAGTCATAGAAACCCTTCTTAGGTCATTGAGGACAGAGAGATGTTTGATCATTCTCAGTAAGCAAGAGACACAGAAGGAATGTAGCATGTCTGGCAACTTAAAAGCATATTTGGAGAAATTTCTTTACTGCAGAAAATTCTTTGTCTGCACTTTGTTAGATATGCTGTAAATGTAGGTAAAAGTAGCTACAGAAATTAAAAGCAAAATGATAAAACCCCTCAAAACAAATACAAAAAGATCTCCCAGCAAATTCGCTTTTTTGTAACAGGATTTGTCACAACTGTACTAGGCTGCTTTAAAGTGCATCATATAGACTTACCCTCTTTTTGTTCATTAGCAGCTCTGTTTGGAATTCAGTCATTTAAGATACTGCATGTGGCAAAAGCTGGGCTCATTTTTCCCTGCTGTGAGGCAGCAGTAGGAGTTTAAATTGTCTCTGTTCCTTTTCCTGCAGACAGTGTGACCCCCACAGTGGAGCTGAACGCCCTTTGCATGAAGCTGGGGAAGAAGCCCATGTACAAACCCATCGACCCCTACACGGGGATGAGATCCACCTACAACTACACCATGAGAGGTGGCACCTACCCCCCACGGTAGGTGTGGGTTGCACCTGGGCCCCAATTCTCCCTGGGCCCCATCACCCCAGTGCCCTGGCGGCATTGCACACACCTGGGGCTGGGGGCATTGCACACCTGGGGCTGTGGGGGTGAGCATTGCACACACCTGGGGCTGGGGGCATTGCACACCTGGGGCTGTGGGGGTGAGCATTGCACACACCTGGGGCTGGGGGCATTGCACACCTGGGGCTGTGGGGGTGAGCATTGCACACACCTGGGGCTGGGGGCATTGCACACCTGGGGCTGTGGGGGTGAGCATTGCACACACCTGGGGCTGGGGGCATTGCACACCTGGGGCTGTGGGGGTGAGCATTGCACACACCTGGGGCTGGGGGCATTGCACACCTGGGGCTGTGGGGGTGAGCATTGCACACACCTGGGGCTGGGGGCATTGCACACCTGGGGCTGTGGGGGTGAGCATTGCACACACCTGGGGCTGGGGGCATTGCACACCTGGGGCTGTGGGGGTGAGCATTGCACACACCTGGGGCTGGGGGCATTGCACACCTGGGGCTGTGGGGGTGAGCATTGCACACACCTGGGGCTGGGGGCATTGCACACCTGGGGCTGTGGGGGTGAGCATTGCACACACCTGGGGCTGGGGGCATTGCACACCTGGGGCTGTGGGGGTGAGCATTGCACACACCTGGGGCTGGGGGCATTGCACACCTGGGGCTGTGGGGGTGAGCATTGCACACACCTGGGGCTGGGGGCATTGCACACCTGGGGCTGTGGGGGTGAGCATTGCACACACCTGGGGCTGGGGGCATTGCACACCTGAGGCTGTGAGCATTGCACACACCTGGGGCTGTGGCGTGTGACCATCGTACGCACCTGGAGCTGTGACCATTACACCAAGGCCCAATTCCCTGCCAGGGACACTCACCTGGGAGCAGGGACCAGGGAGAAATGCTCCCTCCAGTATCTGTACAATATCTGTACAGTATCTGTAATATTATAGATACCAATATTATAATCAGATATATCTATAGTATCCGTAACATTATAGCTACCAGTATCTGTAATATGCCAATTACAGATATTGGCATATTACATATATTGATATCTGTAATATCCATAATGTGCCAGTATCTGGAACTTGCCTTACTCCCAGCACTTTATTTCTTTGGGGTGAGGCAAGGGAGCTGGACAGAAAGTTGAAGTGTTTTTGAGAGTATTTAGGTATAGCCAGCTTCATTAAGCAAATTACTAAATGTAAGGGAAATGTTTCTTGCATTTCCTTTCTGTAAAAGCAAAAGTGAAGAAACAGTTTGATGCTTCTTCTAGAACTATTTAAATTAAAGTTGCAGTTTAAAGAATTTTATATAGGCATAGGAATTTAAATTTCAAAACTTCCTGGCCTGCCAGGTCTGTAGAAGTGTGGTTATGTTGTCTTTGTGTAACACTTGGTCAGAAATGTGTTCTTACTGTAAAGCAAGGAATGTCACTATTGGTTTCAAAGGTACCTCACTAAATTCTTCTAGGCTCTAAATCAAAATTTGGCTTTTTAAAAGCAGTGCTTCAGTGCTGGTGTGGTTACTGATACCCAAGTGATTGATCCACATCTGACTCAGGTGTCTGTTTGCTCTGTGGGCCCAATCATTTGCTTATTTCCCTCTCTCTTTGCAGGTACTTTTACCCATTTCCTGTCGGGCCTTTACTTTATCAAGTGGAGCTTTCAATTGGAGGGCAGCAGTTTCATGGGAAGGGAAGAACAAGACAAGCTGCTAAGCATGATGCAGCTGCTAAAGCTCTGAAAGTTCTGCAGAATGAGCCCTTGCCTGAGAAACCAGAGGTGGGAATTAATCCTGGTGTTGTAAGCATAAATTTCCAGAATAAACTGGGATATTATTGTAGATTTTTTCCTTGTTGAGAGGAAGGAAACAACTGGGAATTTTAATTGTGTGCAGCAGTGGTGACTTACTTGTGGCAATAGGAGCACTTTGATTTAAAAGCATAAATTTCTATGGAACTAGAATTTTCCCAGATGAAGTTATATTAATTTTTTTTCTGTCATATTTTTCTGCAGCAGTGCTGTAGACCTCTGTCAGATATGAGCACTGGAAGCATAGATAGGAATTAATATCTTACCAGGTACAGATCATACACAAACTTCTGAAGAAGTGCATAAATGGGCAACATAAAACTCAGGCACAGATTGACTTCCTGGGACAAATTCCTACATGATTTTGGAAAGAACCAGGAAGTTCTGTAAGAGCAGGAAATGCATGGAACCAGTAGATCCTACACACATTTTGATAGGAATAGGAGAAGTCAATTTTTATCCCTTCATATATTTATGGCTGCCCAGCACTTTCTATTCCAATACTGTTATATTTTTTTGTGGAGTGGCTTTAGGCAGGAGGTGTGACAGTGAGCACAGGAGTTGTTTTGCTGGTGGGAACCTGCACCCCTGTGTGTGTTGGGTGCCTGGGGCAAAGACAGAGCTGTAACCTGGACCTCGGGAATGGGGAACTGCTGGTGTGCAGTCTGGCTGTGTGCTGAGAAAGAGGGAGAATGAAGAGCTGGACAAGAAGGTAACAAGGTGTCCCAGACTGAGAAAAAAATAGCTGGGAACTACCAGGAATGGCAGAGCAAGAGGCCTGGGGAAACATGAAGCCAGGAGACACTGAGTTCACACTTTGTGTGTGTGGGAGTGAGCATTGCCCAGGCCATGGGACACGAGCTCTGGGTCTGGGTTCAGGGAAGAGGCCTGGGAGGCACTGAGGGAGGTGCTTCAGGTAAGGGAGAGCTGTCCTGGAGGAATGCAGGCTGGAGAACAGAGGGATTACAGCTGCTGTTGGGGAGAGAATGATGCTGGGACTTGGGCTGAGCCCTGCACTGAAATCTGGACTGAGACTGGCAGAGTGTGGCCAGGGCCAGCTGCTCTTCATGCAGGAGGGGCCAAAGCAGAGGAGGATGTTCCCCTTCAGTGCTGGGACCCCAAATCCTGGAATATTGTCCTGTGTCAGTGGTGCAGAGCATCCCCTCTTTGCACCCACCTCGTAACAGATGAGCTGTTCCCCCTCAGGGGCTCAGACCCAGCTCTGCAGGGCTCACATGTCACTGAATTATTCTCTGTTCACTGTTCTAGAAATGCTGCAGCACAGGCCACTTTGTGAAATGTGTACAATTGTGTTTTGGAGTTGGGTAATGTGGGGTCTTCAGAACAAACTGCAGTTGTTGTAGAATGTCTCATTCTGTGTGAGGGGTGTAAATCCAGAGGTGGAGGAAGTAAATGATACAAGAGGCTGTGAGAAGGGAGAATTATTTTATTTATAAAATGGGATCTGAATGGTGTTTTAGCCCTGAGAGAACTGCATTTTTCATTTTATTTTTCAATTTATATTTGACTTGTCTGTAGAAGGAACAGTAAGAAATGCAGCTTAGGGGAAGGAGAGTGTGGTTTTAACAAGTACTTGTTATAAAGTTTTAAGTTTGGTACTTAAATTCATTGATATTTTTGGCTTTCAGCTGTTGTAGTTTTAGGAATGTCTGAGGGAATTGTTTCTGTAGCAGCATTTCACCATAGCCAAGGGGAAGGTGGGATGAGGAGGGTTGTGGTGAACTCTGTCCATTCCTGCCTCCAGTGAGGCAGGGCCTGAGAGGATCCAGCAGTGCCAGGTCATGAGAGATGCTGCCAAAATGTGTCTGTACAACAGAGGCACATGAGGATTTCAGCAGCAGACATGATCCTGATACTTCCTAACAGTCATTTGATGCTGCCAGTAATTTTCCTTTTAAATGTAGTTATTTTGGTGTATCCCATTTGTGTGTATGTGATCAATGATCTTAGAGATCTTTTCCAACCTAAATGATCCTGTGATTCTAAGAAGAAATCATTGAGTAAAATGGTTAGACTTTAAGGGAAAGAATTGGCATTTCCCACACCTTTCTGGGCTGCAGATCTAGGGGCAAGTGGCAGGAAAAAAGGTGTAATAATACTGGCAAAAACATGTAATAATAGTGGCAAAAAGGTGTAATAACACTGGCTCTGGGCTGGACTAAGCCCTGCCTGAAGAGCTGAGCTGAGTTTAGAGCTTGGCTGTGGTGGGAGAGCCCACAGGGACCTTCAGTGTGGCTGGTGGAGCAGCAGGATGGGGTTATGTGACATATTCCAAGAGAGATGATAAAACATTGACTTAAAGCTTAGGAAACATGGAAAGCTGGGCTTCCTAGCACAATTCTTAGGCAGGAATTCTAATTTTGCCTCCCAGTTTGCTCCTGTGTTTGTTGCCCACTCCCTTGGTGAACACGAGCTGCTCTCTGTGCCCTCAGAGTGGCAGCCCAGGCTCAGGCTGTGGTTCCTCAGGGCAGCCCTGGGCAGCACCTCCTCGGGGTTCAAGCCTGTCTTAACTGCTGGGATAAAAAAACTCTTCATGTTTTAAACTGGCCTGTTATTAGCAGACACGGGGGGTGGGTGCTCACTGCCATCCAGCAAGTTTTAATCTATGAAATCTCTGGTTCAGCTCCCCTGCTGCTGCTCCAATGAGATACTTAAATCTTTTTTATTACCTGGTTGCATAACGAGTATTGTGGCATGATATAATCAGTGATATTGTTGTTGTTCTTCTTTATCATAATCCTTCCAATATCACTGCTTAGTCCTGAAATTTCTCCTTTGCTGTTGACAAGCCTTAGCTCATGTTGGTGGCAGCAATTTGGAATCCCAGTCAGAGTTTTACCTGGAGATATTAGATGTGCCTGTAGGAAAACTTCACTGGCACTGTTGTCCCAGCAGGTCTGAGTGCTCAGAGATGGTCATTTGGTTTAGGGCAAGTTCCTGGTGGGATGTTCTTGCCATGAAAAAACAAAGCTGCAGATGAGGCACTTATGGGGGGAGTGTGTGGGAAGACAGGGGCTCGTCAGCCATCCCTCATTCACATTGGTCCCACTCTCAGAATCTTTATTTTTCCTGCCCTTTCTCTTACCTGATCCTGTCTTAGTGCTTTTGGTGCAAATGTCCAATCAGTATATGAAAATTGTGTTTCATAAAGGTACTTCCATTTGGAAATCAGTGCACGCAGCACTTCAGTTTTGTTTTCTGTAAACACACTTTGAAACCTATTGGCCTTTATTCCATTTGTTCTTTCTTGTAATGAGCACATGAAAATAAAGGTTTGAAAGCTTTTACACATACACCTTAATGAGCTTCTTAAGATTCAGTTCTGTAGGATGTGGGCTGCATTTCTCCACATTCATGTAACATGGCAGTAAAGGTTAGAGTACTTAAAATTTGGAGAGTT
This sequence comes from Zosterops pallidus, assembly GCA_007556475.1. Classification (NCBI taxonomy): domain Eukaryota; kingdom Metazoa; phylum Chordata; class Aves; order Passeriformes; family Zosteropidae; genus Zosterops; species Zosterops pallidus. The sequence continues at coordinate 78,316 of STGZ01010071.1, read as the reverse complement.
CAGTGAAGTGGTTGAATGGATAAAATTCAATTTAATAGGATCTTTATTTTAAATAGAGTATGCTTCTTTTAGGTTAACGGAAAAGAACCAGATGATGAAAATCTCAATAAATCTGAAATAAGCCAAGTTTTTGAGATTGCACTTAAAAGGAACTTGCCTGTGAATTTTGAGGTATGTTTACTTTACAAGCTCTAGATCTGTTTTTATTAGACTATTAAGGGTACACATTAAGTTGAGTCTCTCTTAGATAACCCAAACAACTGACTTTTAACGTGTCTTGTTAGTTGTGAATACACTTTAACCTTTGGCAGTCACCCTGATAGTCTTGGAGTTTATATGGTAAAGGGAAGAAAAAAGAAAAAATCCACCTGATTCATGCCCTAAAATGACCACATGGAGTGACATCTATGCTCTGGTTGTCTGTGCAATCTTTTTTCCAAGCTTTTTGAAAAAAAACCTTATTACAATGAAGAGCCAAAACACAACCCTGCATTAATGGTTAGAACATGGAAGTGCAGAGGCAAAAGAGTAGAGCTCACCCTGACAGGCACATATGGAAGTATTTGCTTAATTAAGCACTGATCTGGACTACCCACGAGTGCAGACTCTCACCAGTAGGTTTCTTTTCTTGCCATGAGGTGACCTCATGTGCATCTGACTTTCCTTTCCCTTTGGCCTGGCTCCTTGCTGCCTCTTTACCCCTCCTTGATCATTTCAGTTACCCCAAATCAGGAGCTTCCACAGGAGCATCTCAGTTTCACTAAAACATTAATTTATTGTGCTGCTTTCCTGAGCTGGCAGAGTAACATTTAAGCCAACTGTCTGAATTATTATTGTAAGAAAATGCAATTGTGTGTAACTAAATTGCTTCTGAAACTGTTCTATGAAATTTTACACGAAACTTTCAATTATTGCAGATTAGCCTGAGCATCAGTGGTAACAATACACTGTCACACAAGCCAGTTGTGGGTGGAAGCTCTTAATTAATTCTTACTTTTTGACTATATGGATATTTTGGAGTATGATGTGTTATGAATGGAGCTAAAAGCCTAAATCTGTAGTGGGCAGCTATCTCTTTGTTGTCTCCAGAATTCTTCAGAACTAGAGAGCTCAGAAATCAGAATTTCTGGACTAAAATGCTAGACCCCAAAGAGCTGCTTTCTCTGTAATGTTTTATTGCTGTACCATGATGTATTTAATGATGTGCTGTTAGCTGTGGGGAAATTGGTGAAATAGAACAGTCCTGTTTTTATACTGAAACAGTAAATCAGTAAATTAAATGAGATGGGTTAATGACTCGTGTAAATACTGTTTGCTGCTTGCTGCATCTGACCTTTTAAAAGTATATGCTTAGTTGGGTGGGAATATGTTATTAGAGTGAGTATGATTTAGGTTTTGGATTGTATGAGGATCTCAGATCTGTTTATCCTTAGTTCTTGAGAGAAGTTTGCTATAAACAACGTGCCCTGCCATTTTTAATAAGTGTTTATCACGCTTTCACTCAGTTTTTCCCTCTGAAACAGGTGACCAAGGAAAGTGGTCCCCCCCATATGAAGAGTTTTGTAACCAAGGTGTCAGTTGGAGAATTCATGGGTGAAGGTGAAGGAAAGAGCAAGAAGATCTCAAAGAAAAATGCTGCAATAGCAGTCCTAGAAGAACTGAAAAAATTGCCTCCCCTTCCTACGGTTGAGAAAATGAAGCCACGAATTAAAAAGAAAACAAAATCAATAGTGAAGGTAAGGGGGAAAGGGTTGGAAATTTGACTGTGCAAATAATCATCAGAGAGGCTTTTCTGAGTCAGTTATAAACACCCTTCAGCTGCTCAGCCTTTTCCAGCCCTCTGGTGCAACAAATGAGCTGGTTCTTTGTCCCCACTGCAGTGGGGTCTGACACCACTTCTGGTGCAGTTATCAGTAAATCCAGGATGAAAGAGAAACCTTACAAAGGAAAGAGCAGCACATAAAAATCAGGCTCTGACTTCCAACCCTCAGACTCTACAGCTTCGGGTTTTGCTTGATTTTGCCTGTACAAATTCTCCTGCAGGCTTGTCCCTCCTAATATAGCAGGATTAGAATTTGTAAAGCTCTTAGCAGGGTAGGTTACATGTGGTCAAGTGTGACAGTGGAGCCGAATAAATTCAGCATTTCTCTTTGGCTGTGGCAGTGTTTGATTAAGCAACTTTTATTTCAGTATTTTTTAAATCTAGAGATTAATTAATTCAGTGGCATGCTGCATTTTGTCTATTAAACCGAATATTCACAAAGTTTGGCTTATTTCCTAAATCCTGTTCCACATAGTTGCAAACAAGTCCAGAATATGGTCAAGGAATGAACCCCATTAGCAGACTTGCCCAGATCCAGCAGGCCAAGAAGGAGAAGGAGCCTGAGTACATGCTGATCACAGAGCGTGGGCTGCCCCGGCGCAGGGAGTTCGTCATGCAGGTGGGTGGGAGGGAGGGCACACCTGGGAATGGGGGCATCGCACACCTTGGCGAGTGACTGGGCATTGCACACCTGAGGCTGGGAGCATTGCACACCTGGGGCTGTGGGCATTGAATGCACTTGGGGCTGGGGGCATTGCCCACCTGGGGCTGGGGCTGTGACCATTGCACACCTGGGGGAGTGACTGTGAGCATTGCACGTCTGGGACTGTGACCATTGCACACCTGTGAGCATTGCGCACACCTGGGGCTGGGGGCATTGCACACCTGGGGGAGTGGCTGTGACCATTGCACACCTGGGGCTGTGACCATTGCACACCTGGGAGAATGACTGTGACCATTGCACACCTGGAGCTGTGACCATTGCACACCTGGAGCTGTGGCCATTGCACACCTGGAGCTGTGGCCATTGCACACACCTGGGGGTGTGGTTGGCATCTCATTTTTTCTCTCATGGCAATCAGGTTGTCATTGTGATATACAGAGTTAAGAAATTTCCATTATATGATTTAACAAAATACCTGATGGGTCACATTCACAGCAGATAGAGGTTCTAGAAAAAGTGATCTGTATTTTGTTGTTTGTTTTTTTTTAATTGCACAGGGCATAAGTAGTCTACGTTGTTACTGCCTAATGTTTTAATTAACAGGAGTATTAATATCCTGCTAAGAGATACCAACCTGCTTATATTTTGTAATGTAGGGTTTATTAACACTAACCTGGGTACCCAAGCTGAGATGATGAAATACAAATCTTTGTATAACTTCTGCCTGGATTTTTTGTGCTTGAAGGCCAATGATTATTGATAATAAATGACAACTTGCTTAGAACAATGATCACTTGGGCTATTTTGTGAGTCAGGGCATGCTGGAGGTTTAATAAGAGGATTAATAAGAGAATCTCCATACTACTGCTTAAGAATTGAATTTTCTTCCTCTCCTGTCCAGGTGAAAGTTGGTGTACACACAGCTGAAGGAATGGGCACAAACAAAAAAGTTGCTAAACGCAATGCAGCTGAAAATATGTTGGAAATTTTAGGTTTCAAAGTCCCTCAACCTCAGCCTCCAAAACCAGCATTAAAGACAGAAGAGAAGGTGAGTCTTGAAGCAGCAGCTGGTTAATGCTGCAGCAAGGGCTGAACTGAACAGAAGCAGCTTTGCAAGGCAGTAACAGGGCAGGAAGTTCATTCCCTCTGCCCCAGCCAGGAAACAACTGTATTGAGGGAGTGCTTTCTGAAATAATACTAAATATCCAGTGTTTTGGATACATGAAGTGTTTGGGTTTTCAAGCAAATCAGAGTCTCATCAGAAGGATAAATGAATGTATTCCTGCTTTATGAAATGTCTCAGAACCTGATAATTGATGTGTTGGTGTCAGGAACTGGCAGAGCTGTGGGTCACAGTTCTCTGTCAGCAATGGTTTCACACAGCCCTGCCACAGCTGCAGAGTTTGTCAGGGGTCTCTCTGTGTCCCTTGGGGAAGGAGCCTTGTGTTCTGTGAATCAGGGAGCTCAAACAGCAAATCCAGGGCTGGTTTTCTCCTTCTCATGCCTGTGCTCGTTTGTGTCTGCTGTGCTCCCTCAGCAGTGCCAGGGACTCATGGCAGTTCACTGCCTTTATTCTAGTTCTGAGCAGCTGTGTTCCCTTTGCCACTTCTTTAGGATGTGGTAGTTTTAGACCTTCAATGAATAAGAATCACTGAACTTCTCTTTTCTTGATAGCAATGTAATTATTGATCTTTATGAGTAATAACTTATTCAGTAAAATTTTGGGTGGTCGGATCACTTGCATTTTAAGAAATTTAAAATTTTAGGGGGAAAAAGTTCTGAAGGGATATTGTGTGTCTGAATTCTTTTCTTTTTATTTTTAAGACCCCAGTGAAGAAACCAGGTGATGGAAGAAAAGTAACCTTCTTTGAGCCGGGCTCTGAAGAGACTTCAGCTAGTGAGTACCCTGGGGAAAGCACAGGGCCCTGCTGGGTGCCAGCTCTGCCCCAGTGCCCTCAGCAGTGCCATGCAGCACCTGGGCTGAGCAGAGCTGGGCAGCTGCTGCCTTGCAAACCAGATGGAGCCCTTGGAAGGGTTTGGTTCAAACCCCAGAGAGCTCATTGCCCCCGAGGCCCCTGTTCCTGGCATGAGGATAAGAAAGGTGTCAGTACTCACTGCTCAGGCAGAGGTGGAGAGGGAAGGGATGGCCTTGTCAATAATTCAGTAATAAAACCCTGTCTCAGTGGTGCTGAAGCTCTGACCCTCCAAAGGCTGGTTGAACTTACCAAGTTTGTTAGTATTTCAAAAGTAATTTGAAATGAATTGTTTTTGACTCTTGGTGCCTGTGTGTGCCTGCAGGAGGACTCTCAAACAGCAGCTCTTCAGTGTGCACCTCTCTCCTCCCAGGTAATAAAGAAGATGAGTTTAGGATGCCTTATCTCAGCCATCAGCAGCTTCCTGCTGGAATTCTCCCCATGGTCCCCGAGGTTGCCCAGGCTGTGGGGGCCAACCAAGGACACCACACCAAAGAGTTCAGCCGGGCAGCCCCCAACCCCGCCAAGGCCACGGTGACGGCGATGATCGCCCGCGAGCTGCTCTACGGGGGCACCTCTCCCACTGCTGAGACCATCCTGAAGAGCAGCAACTCCTCAGGACACGTCCCCCACGGGCCCCTCACCCGGCCCTCCGAGCAGCTGGACTACCTTTCCAACGTGCAAGGAATCCAGGTGACTGCTCAGCCTGGCAAGGCTTCTCCCAAGGCTGCTCTAACCTTGGGTTTGGTCAAAAGCTTTTTAGTTCTGCTGGTGGGAGAGGAGTCCTGAGCCTGCTGAAATTGGTGTGACAGTTTCACTTCACCTATGACACGTACCAAATTTTACATATTTTTAAATTGAAGTTTTAAATGTGCATTTCTGTACCATTCTCAGCCCAAATTCAGTGTTACTCTGAGGTCTTGGAAGAGCAAAATTAAGGGAGCATTTTCTGAAATTTGTCCTGATGTAGGAAGACAGTGTGGACTTGAACTTGGCTCATGGGAAATCAGTTTTCAGTAATCTGTCATACGTTACCATTTGCTGTAAGCTCTGCATTTCCTTACGTTTGCTCCCTCTAATGAGAATTGCATTAAGTTCTTATATTCATATGACAGATGAGCTCAGTGGATCAAAAAGCATAGAATAGAAATTTGAAATGCAGGCAGCAGTGATCAGAATAAAAAGGTTCCAGTAACAATCGTTATTAAGCATCCACTTGCATTCAGGAACCTTGCCAAGCTCTTGTGAGCACTAAACAACATTGTAATTGAGGTTAAACTTCAAACAGAGTGGTTCTGCTGGCTGAGAGAGTGATGAGAAGGGCTCAGCTTCATAAATGGGCAAATTATCTGTGATATACTTCTTGGTTAACTGAGAATAAATAAATCCTTCTCTTTTCTTCAGGTTGAATATAAAGACTTTCCAAAAAACAACAAGAACGAGTTTGTATCTCTTATAAACTGTTCCTCTCAGCCACCGCTGATCAGCCATGGGATTGGAAAGGATGTGGAGTCTTGCCACGACATGGTATGAGGGACTTGGCTGAAATGCTGCTCCTGGGGCTTTCTGAGGGGAGACCAAGGTTTTGTGTCACTGCTGGGAGCAGTTAGAGATGTTCTACAGTTCCCTGGCTCATTTTTGTCTGATATTTCACAGGTTGGGGAAATAATGATTAATAATATCAGAATCCAATCTAAATAATGCTTAATATGCTGAACATATGATCACAGTTTTGGTCTACAAAAAGCACATTTGCTTCATCTTGAGAGTGTTTGCATGAGCCCGTGACAATATGTGCTCAAAAATGAGTGTATAAACCTAACAGCATCTCAGCTAATTTCCTAATTCTGTCAGAATGTTCCACTGGGAGCTGTGACACTCGGGCTCACGTTCCCAGACCTGCTGCAGAGGTGGAGTCCCCTGTGGAGGAAATGCAGTTCAGCAGGCACAGGGGTCTGACAGGAGCTCTGCACAGCAGAATGTAGAGATGGGCATGAAAATGTCCGAAGAAAGTGACAAAGAACAACAAAATCTGTATCAAATTGTGTCCATTACGAAAGTTCTGCAACAGTGTTTAGTATAAAAATCGAGTATTCCCAAGTGTAGCAAACGATTCCTTCACACTGCTGCACTCAGTTCAGCTCTTGAGCCCGAAAGAAAAAGAACAACTCCCGTGAATGGGAGCAGACAGGGAACATCCTATCAGCTCCACCTAAAGTCTTTTACAGCTGAAGTTTCCTCAAGGTTTCACTATAGCAGGCTCATTCTTTCAAAAAGAAATATTTCAGCCACTGGTAATAAAAATAATTTTTTTGTAAAGGGAGCTGAACAGATTTAGAGTGCTCTCTCTTCTCTTTAGGCTGCACTGAATATTTTAAAGTTGCTGTCTGAGTTGGACCAACAAACCACAGAGATGCCAAGGACAGGAAATGGACCAATGTCTGTGTGAGTGATTCCCAACAACTTCCCTTGCACTGATGTAAATTACGAGAGTTTTTAGACAAATAACACACGAGGGGTTTGATTTGGCAGACAGGTTGAAATGCCAGGGGCTCTTTGTCCTCCAGCAGGACCAGAGGGAGGGTTGGATGGTGGAGTCTGTTGCTTTCATGTGTAAAAGGCAAAGCAGTGAGCAGGAGTGAGTGGGTGAAGGATGTGACTCTGCAGTGGGCTGGGGCTGCTCCTCTCTCTCTCTTGCAATCTTGTGTGTCACAGGTAAAGGGATGTGCAGGAGTCAAAGCTTATTTTCCCCAGAAACATGGAGAGGGTGCAAATTATCCCCTTGGCTGGGTTTGGGAGGAGAGCAAGTTGAGCCTCTCATTGAGATAATGAGCTCTCAAATTAACAGTGGTGGGATTAACAAAGTGCTAATTGATTAAAAATTGGGAAGGTTACCTGGTAACAAATTGTTAAATGCATATCAAATTATTTGTATCCAATTTAAAGCATCTTATTTGTGGAAATAGTGTTTTATCTCCTAAGTAACAGGTGTTTTCTGACTTTAGATGTGTGAAACAAGAAATGGAAAGTGACCCTCTCCTCAAACCGGCGAGCGCAAACCCTTTGGGACAAACACTGGACAGCACTGCCTGAAACAGGCTCTTGACTGAACCCAAACCTGAAAGCACCAGAGAAAATCAAATGCTTCCTCTTAATGTAACCTAACTGTTGGAGTGCTACAGTCTCTACACCCTACTGTAGTGTCTAAATCATAACTGTTGCTTTTTCTTCAAACAGTGATACATTTTTAGTTTCATTATGTTGTTTTGATTGAAAGGACACTATAAATTTTTCATTTAAAAGTTTCTTAATTGTATCTAGAACCATAGCACAGTTTAGAAACTTTGTCTTCTGAGACTGACATGTTACCTGTGAACTAACTTGGGAAGATCATATCCATGTATGTGGTTATTTTGGTTTTATTGGAATAGCAGCGTTTCACTGGAAACAGGCTGTGTCCCACCATTTTAAAAAGCCCCATGTTTTTTGCAAACCAACCCTAATTATCCAATGGTTGAATGAATTTAAACACTTTAGGAATTTTAAACTCGGTTTGATTTTTTTTTTTTGTTAATTTCTAGTTTTCTTGAGTGTGGGGTAGGGGAACTCGAATGCAACGTGGCTTTCAGTGATCTCTGAGCTGTGTTTTAGGGACTGCGGCTCACAGCTCACTCCAGTACAGGATATGATCTCAATGTAGTGCATATAAAACTGCAGATTGATTTTCCTTGAGTGCTTTATACTGTTTAATTACATCTCCATGTAGGGCTGAAAAAAATTACCTATGTTTATATATAACTGTGTTGCTTTTGATGTTGTGTTCCTGCGCACGGTGGGTGCGCGCTGAGGTTTGCATTGGTCCAGGTACAGCACGATAGCTGCGCGAGTTCAGTACTGCTTCCGTTCATTGTTTACGCTGGAATTTTTTCTCCCCATGGAATGTAAGTAAAACGTAGTGTTTGTCACCAATAAATGGTAATACTAAATTTTTTTTTTGGTTAGTTTATTCCTGTGCACCACCAACAGGGGCTGCTTTTTTATTTTAATTTTTTTTTTTTAATATAGATTTTGTAATGCTTGTGCTCTAGTTCCGGGCAGTGTGTTGAGCTGTGGAGTAACTTCCAGTGGTTTCTCGAGTGCATAGAGAATGTTCCATGTTCTGTGCCGTGCAGGCTGTGCAGACCTGCCGGGGCAAGGGAATGCAAAGTAACGTGGGTACAGTTTGTTATTTGTGCCGCAGTGTTAGTGCAGCTGTGTTAATGGGAGCTCAGACTGGACTCTAAAGTGAAACTTAGAAGTTCACTGGAACGAGGAACCTGGTTCATGGGACTTCCTCGAGGCAGAGACTTGAACTCTTTCCTTGTTTGGATGTAACTTGACCCACAGCCGTGCCTTGGCTGAGCGGTGCTGGGGGCAGTGCTGGGGAGCAGGCTCGGCTCCTGGGGCAGGGCTCGGCTCCTGGGGCAGGGAGGGCTCGCCTCCCGCAGCAGCACTGGCCCCAGCACTGCCCTGGCCCAGCACTGGCCCCGCAGGCCGCTGTGGGTGTCTCGTCCAGTGTGAGCCGTGGTCAGTGTTTCCTCACCTGTGACCTGCAGGAGCAGTTCCTGCCCCTGTGTGCAGCCCCCGCGGGAACTCCTGCCGCAGAGAGCAGCTCCTGCGGGTGCTGCCTCAGAGCTGAATGTCTTGGCCATTTTATTTTGCATCATCCAAAGCAATCGGGCCACAGGAACTGCAGACCAGATTGCATTGAATCACGTTGGGTGTGATCTCATCATTATAAGCTAAAAACCCCCAAACATTGTAAAGGTTTTTTTTGTTTTTAATTTTTTTTTTACATTTGTAGAACTAAAATGCTGTACATTTAAAAATTAAAGGAAACTTGCTAGGCTGAGGCTTTGTATTGCAAGTTTTTCCAACTCAGAAACTCCTTACTAAACGATTCCTATTGGAAAGCAAGGAGCACACTGACAGCAGTGGGCCCAGGTTCTCCCTGCCCTCAGCTGCTGCTGTTGAGTTTTCTCCTCAGATGGGACTAGAGCCTGCTCTGGGGCTGTTCTGCAGCAGTCACTCCTGGCTCAGGCTGTGCTTTACAGGAGCCTGGGTTAAGGCACTGTGCCACAGGAGCTGTTCAGTGCTGTTAAACACCGTGGGTAAGAGAAGTGTCCCCTCCGGCAGATCCTGCTGCACTCACAGCCTCGTGCTGGGACACTGTGGGTCCTGGGGAAGCTGAAAGGAGCTCGGGATAAAAGTGGGGCTTTGCCTGAGTACCTCAGTCCCCTGCTTTTCCCCTTGTCTCCTCTGTGCCTGATGCAGCAAAGGCAGGAGACACAGCTGAGGCTGCTCTTGTTTCTCCTCAGAGCTGCCCCCTTTATTGCCCCAGCCCGTGAACCTGCAGCCGTTCTGCCCCCAGGGCTGGGCTCACCTGCCCTGGGCTCACCTGCCCTGGGCTCACCTGCTCCGGGCTCACCAGCTCTGGGCTCACCTGGGCTGGGCTCACCAGCTCTGGGCTCACCTGGGCTGGGCTCACCAGCTCTGGGCTCACCTGGGCTGGGCTCACCTGCTCCGGGCTCACCTGGGCTGGGCTCACCAGCTCTGGACTCACCAGCTCTGGGCTCACCTGGGCTGGGCTCACCTGCTCCGGGCTCACCTGGGCTGGGCTCACCTGCTCTGGACTCACCAGCTCTGGGCTCACCTGCTCCCTGGTTTCTGTGCCTGAAGACCTGACTCCACAAGGAAGAAACACGACTTTGGGATCCATCAGTCTTGGTTTCTGGATTAAGATCTCAAAGAATTTGTGCCAATTGTTTGGAATGTTGACCCCCAAGATAGCTAAAGGGTGTATTTTAGCTCCTGTGAAAGGCTCTGAAGGAGAGCTGAGTGGGAATGGGGAGCAGCCTGGAGCCACAGCAGTAATCCATTCTGTGAATTTTGTGTTTGGGATTTTTCCTATTCTAAAAGAACAGTGTGTGTGATTTGGCAGAAGCTCGTGAAGCTTTTTTCCAAGCCCCATCAGTGTGCTGACTGTTTTGACTATCACAGTGAAGCTGCTGACCCAACAGTTCAGCGAGATATTTTCATTACTTTCTTGATGCCTTTTTTTTTTTTTTTAATTTTTTTTAATAAAGTCTATTTGCTGGAAAATCACAATCTGTATTAGAAACGTCAAGAATATTGTAGGCATCTGGGGCTGATTTTCTGGTTTAGGTTATTATGTTGGGAAAGCAGAGCTTGTATCCCAGCTAGAGTTTGGATTTCTTCATAGTCAGTTCTTACTTAAAAGAACCCTGAACATAACAATGAAAGAGTTAAGAGAATGGCACAAGAAACATTTACTCCAACAAGGCCTTCTTTATCAATTGAGGTCCATTTCATCAATTTTCCACCTGCTTTGGCCAAGGAGAATAAAAACCCAAACATAAAATAAATGCAATACCAAGTTCTGCTGCAGCTGTTGACTGTCTCAGACCTCCCCCCTTTCCCCTCCTTGCCAAAGGAAGGCAACACAAATCACGTTTACAGTTCCTTTTGTGTCGTGCATGTGACAGGGGTTTGCAGTGTAACAAGATTAGTTTTCCCTGTAATCCTCTTAAAATGTCCTTCCTTTGACTGTCTCTTCATCTTTTGGTGTTCTGGAACTCGGATTAACAGCACTGAGGTTTATTCCACAAGTCCTGTTTGATAAACTGCTTTCAAAAATTAGTTGCCTACAAACACGCTTAATTTAGAAAAGGCATTTTAACGGGAGCTGAATTAAGCAGTGTGTATTTTACAAAGAGAAAAAGCAAAGCATGAAGTCAGGATATGATTGTGAGCCAGTCTCACCAGAGCTTGTTCCTGCAGGACAGAGCTGTCCCTCCTGTGTTCAGTGCCAGCTGCTGGAAAGGCTCCTGGCTTTGTCACTGAGCATCTCTTAACCGCTGTATGTTATTTTATTTTGGAGAAGAAAATTAAGTTTCCCAACCCACGCTGGCCCGGCCCGGTGAAGGACCCCAAAGGTCCCGATCCCGGGTCCCGCTGTTCGCCCCCAGGGCCGGGCAGGGCCGTGAGGCGGCGGCGCCGCGAAATGGCGGCGGCTCCTTCCCGCCACCTCCCCGGCCCCGGGCGGGCGGTGCGACCCGGCCTGGCCCCTCCCGTGAGCCCGACCCGGATCCTCCCCGTGAGCCTAGCCTGCCCCGTGAGCTCAGCCCCTCCCCGTGAGCCCGGCCCAGCCCGGCCCGGCTCCAATGGAGCGGGAGAAGCGGGAGCGGCTCCGCAGGCCCCGGGCCCGCCCGACATGGCGGCGGCGGCCCCTCAGCGCGGGCGGGTCTCGGCGGGCGGGGCGGGCAAGGGGCGGGGCCGGGGGCGGGGCCTAAGGAGCCTATAAATACCCTCGCCCGGCCATACTTGCCCTTTTTCTCCGGCTCGGCTGAGGTGGGTTTGATTGCTGTCAGGGCTGGGAGGGTCGGGTGGTCCGGGATTCCCCTTTGTCCTTCCCGCCGGGGCGGCCGCGGCTCTGTGGGCGGCGAGAGGCGTTCCTGCCCTCCCGCCCGCCGAGATCCCCGCTCCGTGTGCCCGCCGGGCCCGGGGCCTGTCCCCAGGGCCGCCCGCCGCTCTTCCTGGCGGGGTCACACGGAGCTCCCCGGACGCGTCCGGCCGTTCGCTGGTGAAGGTGATGACTCTTTCCCCGTCAGAGCGACAGTGTTGATTATCGCTATCCAAGCCAGGTCGTGTCTGAGGCACCAGCGGGGCGGCCGCGGGCCAGTACTGCCCATCCCCTGCTCCCGGTGTTCAGAGGCCTTTGTTTGTTTCCCGCAGGACCCCCATGCCCGGGGCGGCTGCAGGACCCCCATGCCCGGAGCGGCTGCAGGACCCCCATGCCCGGAGCCCGGGGCGGCTGTGAGAGCTCCGTGCCTGGATTCAGGCCCGGCCATGGGGCCTTTTCCCCGGTGTGCCCCGGCAGGCCCGAGCCTGTGCCAGGCCCAGGCGGTAAGTCTGCAAAATAACCGTTCCGGAACGAGCTAAAACCGCGCGTGTTCATATTTCTGCTCTTCCTAAAGAGATGGTGAATTACCTGGGCCGCGTATTGCCGGGGTAGAGAGGCTCCGGGGCTGTCCCGGGCCCGCTGCTCCTCGTGGCCTCTCGTGGACACCACGCGGCCGCAAAAGGCAATAATGGCCTTGTAACCTCTGCCCGATGCCTCCTTCTCTGTTAAATGGCTTGGCTGTCTTGAGCTCTGCTCTAAAACCCCCGCACATTGGTGTTCTCCATTTTTTTGGGAATATTTCCCTGTCCTATGTGCCTGTAGAGCATTCCACCCAGCCACGTTTTGGGGGAAGGATTTATATAAACTCCCTCATTGCCCATAATTCTGCCAGAGGACGTGGGTGTGCAGCCACAGCCCCCGGGGACCTGCTGGTGTAAGTGATGACTGATTTTTTTTCCCCATCAGAGCGACAGTGTTGATTTTTTGCTATTCAAGCCAGATCGTGTCTGATGCACCAGCAGTGAAGGGCTGCTGTGTCCCACACTGTGGTGTTAAAAAATGGCCAAAATACTGGAATCAGGGGCCTGATGCTGATGGTTCCCTTTGGCTTTATCATCCCCAGGGCCCTGTGAAGGCAGATGTGGGGGGCTGAGTCCTGGGGAGACCTGAAGTTGAGCTGCAGCTGACAATGAAAACATGAGTGATGTGGGCAGTGTCTGGTTTGCTCCACCATGCCTGAGCCTCTAGCAAATAATGGTAAGTGTAAATCACATGTTTAATTAAATTTAAACAGGAAAAGGGAGGGGAATAAATACCTTTCTGCAAGGAAGTTACTTCCAGTTTAGCCTTAGTGACCATACTGATAAATGTTGAGGTAGGTGTTGTAAGAGTACAGGGATTTTTCTCCTGCAGAATCATTGCATTGAAGTTCTTTGGGCCTCCTTCACCATGTCCAAAGAGAAGAGCAGCCAGGAAGCTGCAAGCTGCCCGTGTGTGTGTACTGGAACAGCTCAGCCCTGTACCTCCCCTGCTGCATTGTGTTCAGAGGGCTCATTCTGAGGGCACTGCACAGACATCTGTGTGTGATGGGCTGCCCTGAGCAGCTGCCCCAGTAAGGAACAGGAACAGGGGCAGGAATTGTTCTGGCTGAGCTGTGTCCCTGTGGAGCTGCTGCCTGCAGGGCTCCCCTGCCCTGGCCCTGGCTGGCCTGAGTGAGGGATTGCCAGGGTGGGCAAGGCTCTGCCACCTCCTCTGTTGTCTCCTGGTGCCTGTGGCTCTGCCAGGGGAGAGGGTGTGCAGCCACAGCCCCCAGGGATCTGCTGGTGTAAGTGATGACTGATTTTTTTTCCCCATCAGAGCGACAGTGTTGATTCCTTGCTGTTCAAGCCAGATCGTGTCTGATGCACCAGCAGGGCAGGGCTGCTGTGTCCCACACCTGGCAGGGTCTGGGGCTGATGTTTGCTTTGGCTTTACCCCCAGGGCACTGTGAAGGCAGAAGTGGGGGATTGAGCCTTGGGGAGACCTGAAGCTGAGGCTGCAGCTGACAGGGAAGAGCTGTGTGATGAAGACCACATCCCTCACCATGTGTCAGGGGAGAATGGTAAGTTAGAAAATGTGCTTAACAGAACTTCACCAGATAAAAGCTGATTCCACTGGCTCCAGCTGCAGCCTCGTGTTGCTGTTGGGGAGCAGCTGCTCTGTCTGAGGGAGGCTGAGATCTCTGAAGGGCAGGACTGGTGCCCTCTGTGTGCAAAGGGACACAAGTGCTCATTTCAGCTGGTTGAGTGTTTCTCTGGCCCTCTGTGCTCTGTTAGTTCCTCCAGGCTGATGACAAGCCCTGCTCTGAAAGCTCCCACAGGGCAGTTTGAGCTCAGCCTGTTCAGAGTCCCTGGCAGGGAGGAAACTCCTGTTCTTTGCAGAGCAGCCCTTGTCTCATGGTGTTTATGGGGGCTGGGATGCATTTCAAAGCTGTGTTTGCTGTTTGTGATAAACAAAATGTTTTCTGTTCTCTTGGCAGGTTGAGATTCATGAGAAGTTGTCCTGGGCCCTGCTGGAGTTCCAGTGTTCTGCCAAAGAAGATGGATGGTTCTGCTGCTGCCTGGGAGTCTCATCCAAGCCACTGCATTCCCATCACCCTGAAACAGTCCTGACCTTCCTCAAAGCTGTCAGGAGTGATGAATTTGTGTCCTGCCAACTTCGGTGGAGGGCATTATATTTTTTGTCCTCTGGGCACAAGGCACATAACTGGCACAGATTCTGGAACTGTCTGGGGTGCTGCAGCACATTGTTTCTGTTCTGTTGGGAGCCTGTTTTTAATAAAATCTGACTAATGAACGAGTTTGGTGACTGACATTCCTTTGACACACGTTAAACAGCTGGATCTCCCAATTATTTGGGCAGCTGGAGGATACAGCACCAGTGCTGCTGTGGGTGGTGCTGGAGCTGCCTCAGGCCAGAGCCAGAGGGGATCTCATGGGATCTCCACATTCCCTGGAGCAGGAGTGCTCAGGTGTGGGGAGAGGAGCAGTCAGTGCTCAGCTGGGCTGTCCCTCAGCAGAGTTAACCCCTTTCATTGGTTCTGGGATGGGACTTCTGGTGTCTAAACTGATGATGCACATGTGCTTAATAGGGAACAGCAATGATGGAAAATCTGCTATTCAACATTCAAAGCAGACTTCACTAAAATTGAGTAGAGATTTTTCTCATTAATGTAAGCAGCATGATCTCTTGAAACTATTGGTGAGGCACCAGAACTGCTGCTAATACAATTATTTCATTAAGATAACAAGCAGACCTACCAGTAAACATTCTGTAGGGAGGAGAGTGCTTGTCCAGTGGGAGCTGGAGAGGCACATCGATGAAGCTGAAACATGTTCCTGGCGTGTTTTATTACCTCTGCAAGAAGAGTCGCTGAGGTTCAGGTTTCAAGCTCTGCTGCCATTGCATGTGTGCATCAGGATGAAATTTGAAACTGTCAGTAGATTACTAACGCCAGGCAACCCCTGAATGCTGGAGGGATGATTTGGGGTCCGGGGCCGGGTTTGGGGTCCGGGGCCGGGTTTGGGGACAGGCGGACCCGCAGCCCGCAGGGGGCGCTGTGCAGCCGCTGCTGCCCCTCGGCCCGGGGACACCCAGAGCCCCCAGACCCACCACAGTGTCCCCAGAGCCACTGTGATGTCCCTGAGCCCCCAGAGCCACTGCAGTGGCCCCAGAGCCCCCAAAGGCACCGCGGTGTCCCCAGAGCCCCCAGACTCACTGCAGTGTCCCCAGAGCCACCGGACCCACCACAGTGTCCCCAGAGCCCCTGCAGTGTCCACAGAGCCACCGTGGGGTCCCCAGAACCCCCGGGCCCACTGTGATGTCCCTGAGCCCCCAGAGCCCCACGACACGCTATGGTGTCCCCTGAGCCCCCCAAACCTGCTGCAGTGTCCCCAAAGTCCCTGGATCCGCTGCAATGTCCCCAGACCCACCTCAGTGTCCCCAGAGCCCCCAGACTCACTGCACTGTCCCCAGAGCCACTGCAGTGTCCCCAGAGCCCCTGGATCAGCTGCAATGTCCCCACACCCACCACAGTGTCCCCAGAGCAGCCGTGACAGAACCCCTGGGGCACAGGAACCACTGCACACCCTGCTTGGGTGAGAGGCCGGGGAGGATGACAACCCCGTTAGAAAATCTCTTACTGTACCTTTGGTAAGAGGTGGGATAAGGAGGTTTAACTCTGAATTTAAAGCAGCCTGAGTTTTTCCAGCCCTGGTCAGCTCCGGGGGGTGTCTGCTGGGGGGTTTGGATGTGGGGATGGAGCTCAGAGGAGTCTCTGGAGGAAGCACCAAGAGCCCCCTGCAGCAGAGCCCAGGGGTGTCCCCGGGCTGGGGGGCCCTGCAGGGCACAGCTCTCACTCCCATCACCTACAGCAGACACAGACCCTGCTGTTGGTACTTGTGAACCTCCTAAACTGAAGCCTGGAGTCACTCACTGGGCTGCTGTGTTTAAGCAGATGTTTACTTTTCTCAAACAGACCCGTTTTTTGGTGCCATGAGCGTTTGAGAGAAAAATAGCACAGATTATTTCTCTGTCTGATGTTGCTTTTAATAGAAAATTTTATACAGAGGGAGAGCTTTAACATTTGTATTCCCAAAGACCCAGGCATATTTTGACTGGATGGTGATTATTATGTTCTCTTTAGAGCCACGTGTGAGCTGCTGCATTAGCTTATAGCACAGCACAGTCCATTACTCACTGCTGCTTCTGCTTGCTGGGTTATTCCCTCTGTTCCATCTCTGCTCAGTGACAAGATTATCTGAGACATCAGCTGGATGTTACCACGGGCAGCCAGGGAAGCACAACTCGAGTTTGTGACTTACCCAAGGAACATCCAGATTCTGGAACCCTTAGATGGCTCCAGGCAGTAAAAAGAAGACTTTGTTTTGGAGCAGAGCCTTTTCTGTCTCCTACAGCACCCACAGTTTAAACAGATGTTCTGCAGCTGTAATTTCTACACTCCAGACTCTCCCACACCCCCTGGCAGTTCCCCTGCAGTGCTGGGGATGTTGCTGTGCCTGTGGTTCTCTGCCAGTGTGGTCTGGATGTGACCTCTTTCATTGTCCAGTTTTGGGAAAAGCAACTGGAGAAAGCTCTTAACTTGTTTCTCTGTGATGTGTGAGGATAAAATCCTGCTGCAGCTACTGAGCAGTCACTGTGAGGTCTGTGGGCAGCTCTGGCCACTCAGCCAAAGGCCTTCCTTTATCACCCACAGCACAAACCATCTGACCTGTGAGGAATTGCTGGTGGTCCCCACACTGCCTGAGCTCTGCAGGGAGCAAACAAAGGATAATCCTGCCAGGAATCCCAGAGAGCTCCACTTGGTTGTGCAGCTCGTTAAAACGTGTCAGGAGAAAAAAAACCCACCCCAAACTCTAAAAAATCCCCAGGGCAATGTCAAACCAGAAGAAGGGAGAACTGCTCTCACTCTGGGAATGTAAGATAAGAAACAAAGTTTGCCTCCAGGAGCTTGCTGGGGGATTGAATATAAACCCTCTGGAGATGCCTGGACCCAGATCCAACTTTCTAACCGCACAGAGTCAGTCAAAATTGCGGGTTTTATGTGCACCCACAGCTTCCTGACGCTAATTTTCACTCAGTCTATCTCAGAATAACGTGAAGGTGTTCCCCCAGCTCAGCTGCCGGCAGGGGTGTGGGCCAGGGCAGGAGGGAGAGCTGGACCCGGGAATTGTGCTCTGCTCCTGCCCCTGGGGATTGAGCAAGAGCCGCAATGAGTGAACTCATTACCCGAGTGAGGAAATCCCCTTCTGAGTGCCCTTCCTGCTCTGGATGGAGGAGCGGGGCATGCACGGGTTAAATGACTTACCGAGGTCACACAGGCGTTGGCAGAGGCGGGAATTCACAGGGTGTATTTAAATTCCACCTTCCTGGAGCCCGCAGCCGCTGATTCCCGGTGCTCTCTCCTCTCCCAGCCCCTCTGCCTCTTGCTCGCTGCAGGATTTGCCACAGGGGCCATTTCCAGGTGACAATACCTGACCATTGCCAGGAGAATGAGACGCCTCTTCTTTGCTGCAGACACCTAGTGATATAAAAATAAATTAAAGTTCTTCCCATTTCTTATCTTTTTGGAACATTTTACCATGTTTTGCCCAAGCTGGTGTAATGCCAGGTCTCCTCTGTGCCCATGTTTCCAAAACTGTACATGGGGAAGGTGTTCACCTGTCCTCTAATGTTATTTTCTGTTTTTCTAGAAACATCTTTCCTCCAGTTTCCTTGAAATGGGAACACTCTGTCCATACCTGGTCTTAGTACAATGGCATTATCACTTGGAAAAAAAATAAAAATAAAAATCAGGGGGTGGGTTTTATAAATCCCAGTTCGGTGTTCAGCAAGGTAAAACATCTGTTGTGATCAATATTTTAGAGCAAACCTCTTTGATTAAAAAGTTACAGTGAAGCCCATTGCTTTGTACTGAACAGCTGAATAATTCACAGGAGTGGCTGTAATCTCTCTAAGCTCCTTGCATTTCCAATTAGGAAGAAAACTCAGGGTAGTTCTGTAGAGAGGTAGCAGGGCCAGCTGGATCATCCTCCTTAGGAGCTGCTGCACTGGCAGTGAGGTGCTTTCCATTTTTAATGGTTCCCCAGGTGGGCTGGAGTCACATCCCGAAAAGAAAAATAAAAAAGGATCTCCTTTGTCGTCTGTTTTTGATGATAATCTTTCCATGATCTGGTGGGTAAATGCCACAGTCGGGGCTGAAGAGTTTTTGGATTGATGAGTCCAGAGAAAGGGACTGGGGGGGGCTCGGCCAGGGGGAGGCCGGCAGGGGATGGGAGACCCGGGGGGTGAGCGGTGCGGGCCCGGGACAGCCCGGGACGGCCCCAGGACAGCCCGGGACAGCCCGGGACAGCCCGGGACAGCCCAGTATAGCCCAGGACAGCCCGGGACAGCCCCGGGACAGCCCGGGACAGCCCGGGACAGCCCGGCACAGCCCGGGACAGCCCCAGGACAGCCCGGGACAGCCCCAGGACAGCCCGGGACAGCCCCG
>STGZ01010071.1:28413-58230 GCA_007556475.1 Zosterops pallidus | reverse complement strand
CCCGGGACAGCCCCGGGACAGCCCGGGACAGCCCCAGGACAGCCCAGTATAGCCCGGGACAGCCCGGCACAGCGGGCACAGCCCTACTAGGGCAGGTACAACCCCAGCACAACCCATTTTCCCTACAAAGGAAAATTAACTCATTGTTGACACGTGCTGGGTCCTGCCTGTTCCCCTTTAGGAGATTTATCACCATCCATCATAATCTCCATAATTTCTACAACCTGGGCTTTGGGAGAAGTGAATCCATCGGGGATCCGGGGCACAGTCCCCCGATGGGAGTCCCTGTGCTGTGAACAGGAGCCAGCCCGGCTGGAGGAGAGAGGGGAGGCTGTTCGGGGGATGGGCTGTTCCCATGACAACCCGGGGACCTCTCACCGCAGGTTGTGGACGGGAGAACATCTCAGAACGTCTCAGCAGCGAAGGGGCAGAGCCGGGGCTGTCCCTCCCTCAGAAATCCTCCTGCTGGGCTCTCCTGGCACAGCCCAGGCGGCTCCTCCTGCCACAGAGAGCAGCAAATAAACCCGCAGCACCGCCGAGGAAACAGCTATGCAAAAGCAAAATTAGGCTCAGCTGATGTTCCTACACTTCCCTCCTGCTCTCCAGCTGAGGATCTCAATTTTTAATGAGGAAAAGTCAAGGAAAAAAAAATCCGGATCTTTTTACAACCTGCTGAAGAAGCCACGGGGTTTTCCTCTGTAGAGAAATCTTTCATTGACATGGGATGGAGAGAGAGAGGCTGTGGGGGAATTGTGCTTTTTCTCCCCCTGACCCTGTAATGCCCAGCCTGGGATTAAGCAGTTTTATTGCAGTTTTATTCTGCACTTGAAACAGAAACTGTTAAAAGACCATTTTTTACAGGGTCTCCTCATGGGCCCATCAGCTCCCTGAGTGTCCTGGTGGGGGGGATTGCACCCATCTGCAGGTGTGAGGATCTGCTTCCTCCACAAGGAAAGAGCCCTTGAGCATTTAGAAACAAGAGATAAAATATGCCCAGAAATGGAGCCAAAGCTAAAGAAAAAGAACAAGAAAAAAAGTAATTTTCTTAAATAGCCGTGATGGTCTAAGGACAAACTTCCTTTTGTGAGTTGATCATGTCCTGCTGGAATGGGAGGAGTCAGAAATACTGCTCCATAATAGACATTATTCTGTTATCTCTAGTTTTCCAAACATTTTTTTATTTTTTTGTCCTTTATTCTTAATTTTGAGTATTTTGAGTCTTTAAATATTAAGATCACTGACTCACTCTCTCTCTCTTTTTTTTAAAACACCAAAAAACACCAAACCCCCCCCCCGCCAAAACCCCAAAAACCTCATCCCCTAAAATTTTTCAGTAGCAAATGTTCATTATTGCTATCCAGCCCCATCTGGAAATGTCAATAATTTGATATCAGGCTCAGCACTTTGGTGCCTCACAAGCAGTTCCAGCTGCAGTGGGGTGGGACCCTGCTGTGTCCAGCCTCTCACAAACCCCCAGGGGTTTCCCTTCCCTTCCCTTCCCTTCCCTTCCCTTCCCTTCCCTTCCCTTCCCTTCCCTTCCCTTCCCTTCCCTTCCCTTCCCTTCCCTTCCCTTCCCTTCCCTTCCCTTCTCTCAGAGGAGGAAAATAAACCTCAGCATTTCTGTGGAGGGCTCAGGGCCCCTCAGGAAGGTGCTCTGGGTGCTGATCCTATCCTGTGTCTGCACACAGGAGCAGCTCCTCCAGTCCCTCCACTGAGCTCATTAAAGTTCTGCTTTCAGCTGTTGGGGATTTGTAATTTTTTTTAAATTTTTTTTTTTATTTTTATTTTTATTTTTTTTCTGTTGTTCTTGCTGCTACTGCTGGTTCTCTGCATCACCACTCATTCTTATAATTAAAGTGACAGATCTTAAACTGGTGTGTCAAAACAGCCTGATTTAGTCAGGAAAGTGCTGGGAAGATCATCTCCCATCAGACACCAGTGACTCATGTTGAACCAGGTAAAGGCAAACCCTGGATCCTCCTGGAGGGGCTCCCCAAGGATGGGCTGTGGGAAGGGCCTGGCACACCTGGCCTGGCACACCTGGCCTGGCACACCTGGCCTGGCACACCTGGCCTGGCACACCTGGCCTGGCACACCTGGCCTGGCACACCTGGCCTGGCACACCTGGCCTGGCACACCTGGCCTGGCACACCTGGCCTGGCACACCTGGCCTGGCACACCTGGCCTGGCACACCTGGCCTGGCACACCTGGCCTGGCACACCTGGCCTGGCACACCTGGCCTGGCACACCTGGCCTGGCACACCTGGCCTGGCACACCTGGCCTGGCACACCTGGCCTGGCACACCTGGCCTGGCACACCTGGCCCTGCACACCTGGCCCTGCACACCTGGCCTGGCACACCTGGGCTGGCACACCTGGACTGGCACACCTGGCCTGGCACACCTGGCCCTGCACACCTGGCCCTGCACACCTGGCCTGGCACACCTGGGCTGGCACACCTGGCCTGGCACACCTGGCCCTGCACACCTGGCCCTGCACACCTGGCCTTGCACACCTGGCCTGGCACACCTGGGCTGGCACACCTGGACTGGCACACCTGGCCTGGCACACTTGGCCTTGCACACCTGGCCTTGCACATCTGGCCCTGCACACCTGGCCCTGCACACCTGGGCTGGCACACCTGGGCTGGCACACCTGGGCCCCACTCTGGGGTTCATGAGGGATAATTTAACACAGGGTTTGTGGTTGTGTCAGGGCTGCAGAAGGACAACTCTGAACCTTAGCAAAGCTTTTCAGACTGATTTTCTAGAAGCTCTAAGGAAAAACGTTCCTTAAATGTGTCAGCAAAGCTGGGATGTGTCTGAGTGAGCCAAATTCCTGGGCAGGAATCACAGAGTCACACAGAGTCACATAGAATTACACCCTCAGGGGCTCTTCCCTCTCCCCAGGCCAAGGCACAGCCAGGTCCCCCCGTGCAGGGCCAGGGCTGCTCACCAGGGCTGCACTGAGCACACAGGGCAGGTCCAGGTCAGAGCTTTTGGGGCCCTTCAAGACTTTCACAAAGGTCTCCAATTCTTCAGAGCCTCACAGAAATTACAAGAAATTCAGCTCTGTATTTCTCAGACATTATGAGGGTGACCGAAATATTTGGCACATGAAGTTTGGACTCAAACCCTGGTGTGTTTTCTTTGAGAGAAAATCCACAAAACTCTCCTCTTGCTCTCTCACTCGGTGGCATGTGTCGCTTTTCTTCTGGGACCAAAACAAAATGCACTGAAACATGCCCAGGACACCACGAGTAAAGTGTGAGAATGGTGAAAGGACCACCCTGAGGTACCTGGCCAAGAGCTCACCTGTGTCTGAGACCTCCTGTCTCACCTTTGCAGCTTGCAGAGCCCTGAAGGAGGTGGAGAGGAAGGAATCCACAGGGAAAGTAAAACAGCTCATTTTTTGTTTCATTTCCCAAGAAATAAGAGGAGATTTTTGCAGCTAATGAATTATTTCTGAAAACACTAGTAATAGCTGCAGGCAACATTAGCTCCAAGCTTCCCAATGAGCAGGAATCACTTATGTACCAGTTTAAAATTCTAATGTATTTTCATTTGCTGTAGCTCAACTCTAACAGGACTGGAGGTCTGGAAGGAGGCCAGAAGAAGTGGCCATGTTTCCAGGAGATTGCTGTCTCCTCAGATGAAGCAGTGGAAAGCAGTTCCTGGATCCTCCTGAAGCCTGGGGCTCCCAATTATCTCAGCAGAGAATCTCCAGAGCCCCTCGTTAGTGCTGGGGCCAGCCTGTTCCAGCTCAGCAGAAAAATCGGCTGTGTCAGAGGTTAAATAGCTCTGCTGCTGTTTTGTGCTTAAAAACCGGTTTGCTCTGGACTTCAGAGCACTGGGGCTTCTGCCTCCTTTTCAGAGAAAGCCCGTGGCAGATCTGGGGGCAAAGCCCAGGCAGGGAGGTGGGGTGGGCTGTGCTGAGGCTCCAGCACAGGGTCCCCCCCTGTCCCTGACCCTGCCCCTGTCCTGTCCCCTGTCCCTGACCCTGCCCCTGTCCTGTCCCCATCCCCATCCCTGTCCCATCCCTGTCCCATCCCTGTCCCTGCCCCTGTCCTGTCCCTGTCCCATCCCTGTCCCTGTCCCTGTCCCATCCCTGTCCCTGTCCCTGCCTCTGTCCCTGTCCCCTCCCTGTCCCATCCCTGTCCCATCCCTGCCCCTGTCCCGTCCCTGTCCCATCCCTGTCCTGTCCCTGTCCCTGTCCCTGTCAGTGCCTGTCCCTGTCCCTGCCCCTGTCCCTGTCCCTGTCCCTGTCCCAGGTGATGCCCCAATCCCACCCCGGGCTGGGGCACAGGGACAGGGAATTGCTGCTCTGGCAGAGGCTCCAGGGCTGGCTGGGCTGGCCGTGGCACTGCTCAGTGACTGGGGGATGCATCATCTCAGGGAAAACGGGGAACAGATGGCAGAGGGAGTTACAGTGGGAGGAAAACCCAATTAGAAGTCCCAGCATGGTTTGTGTTGGGGATATGGATCTTATACCTTAAGCAACTGCCAGGAAAAGAGAGACACACCAGGCTTTGTCACCCGTGGTGGAGAAAATTCTTGTTTCAGGCAGAGAATNATTGTTGTTTGAGGCAGAGAATGATATGGAAAAAAAAAAAAAAAAAAAGCTTTGGTGAAGCTTCTGGGAGATTCTTCTCTGAAAGAGAGGGAAATACACAATAGGAGAGATGGAGTTAATATGTGCAGTGTGTGGGCTCAGTATTCCAGCAGAGGGTTTGTAGCTTCTCCCTCCTGGAAGAAGGTTAAAATAGTTAAATAAATAGTTAAATACTGTTAGAATAGTTAAAACAGCAGCCTGAGAATTGGGAGTCTGGGGAATTCTCAGATATTCCCCAGGGAATACCGCATGGAATATCCCCAGCCCCTCCTGGCACAAACACCTTGGCACCAGCCCTGGAGGGGGGGGGCACTTGCACCCTGCTTTGGCCACCCAGAAGTCAATTTTCAAAAGCAGAANACAAACACCTTGGCACCAGCCCTGGAGGGGGGGGCACTTGCACCCTGCTTTGGCTACCCAGAAGTCAATTTTCAGAAGCAGAAACCATTCCCTGAGCGGGGCTGGGGCAGTGGCAGGTGTTGATGGGTCACTCTGATGGAATAAATCCGTGTTTTCCGAGGGTCAGAGCTGAGCACAGGAGCAGAGCTCAGGCACCCCCAGGTTGTGTCATGGCCGAGTCAGCCCAGAACTCACAGAGGGAGCCCTGGTGGGAAGGGCTGCCCCTCCTCAAGGCTTTCTGTTCTCTGTAAAGGAGTCCAGGAAATGCTGTTTGGTGAGTTTATTCTGGAAATGATGAGAATATCAGCCACACAAACTCTTCCTGATGCAGGAATAGATTGATAAAACTGCAACACAGCACAGGGTGCTTGATGTCCTGGAAATCCTCTTTAAATACCTCAATGTCCATAAAACCTTCCTGCAGCTCAGGGAACGGCCCAGCACATCCCAGCTCACCTTCCACCCCGACACCAGAACAGCAGAAGTGTTTAGTTGGGAAACAGCTACAAAACCCTTCCTTCACCTTCTCTTCATTTCTGTTACATAAATCCTGTATTTCCTGGAACAGAGGCTGTGAACTGCTGAACCCGGCCTGAAGGCAGCCCAGGTAACGAGCTCGTTTCCATTAATGAGAAATCAGCTGTTCCTGTGCTGATTCCCAGGGGAGCAGGGCTGGTCTGCCTTCCCCATCCTCCTCCCCACTGAAACCCCTCAGAAATGTTTGTTTGCCTGAAAATGTGACATGAGGAACAAATAGAGAAAGCCAGGGGTTGCTCTGGTCAATTGGGCCTTTGGAAATGCTCAAATACTTTGTATATTATTGGATAGTTGTGTTCAAGGCTCTAAATTTACACTTTCTCATCTGGATCAATCCTCATCTCACTGTGCCCATTTTGCCTCTGCACTGCTCAGGACGGTGCTGAACCATCACTCTGTGGTTCATTTTCAGACTAATTACCATCAAGGCATGAAAACAGCATTTTACATTATGTAATTTTGGGTTTGCACACACCCCAATTCATTTTAGCTTCAGTTATTACCAACCACTTCTGCTGATTAGAAAAAATGGTCCTGGGGGCAGCAAAGTGCAGTTATGAGGTTTTAAAAATCTAAATCTATTTTCTATAGATTTAGATATATATCCTTTATATATCTGTAGATATGCATCTCTAAACAAATAGATATATAAATAAATGTATAGAGATCTATTGATACAGATAAAAAAAGATAAAAATCTAAAAAAAAATTATTAGAAGTGTGGGTTAATTATTTTATTATACAAGGATTAAACTCAATGATGCAGCATTGCACATATTTGCTTTTATTTTTCAGGACTCAGGTTAATGCTCAGTACTTGTGTTTCCAGCCAGAAACCACAAACTTTCATTGCTGTGATGCTCCAGCCTCAGCCTGGATGGTTGGAAATGATACTCTGGGGCAAAGTTACCTCTAAATGCTCTTGCCTGCTGAATAATCACCATGTTGCATCTCTTAGAGCCCAATTTCCCTACAGAAAGTAGGAAGGAAGGTAAGTAAGTGGAAAGAGGCAGCATGGAAGAATCTAATTCATATTTTATAAATCCCTTGTAAATTATTTATGTTATTACTTTCTCTTCTGAAGGGATCAAAATATATTGAAAAGCTGCCCCTTTCCTCGTGTTTGTCTGGGCTGAAAATGCCTCAAGCTCCTCTTTGGCTTTGGTGACACAGGGTGATGTTAGATGGGAGGGCAGTGACATCCCCAGTGAGGGCTGTGCTGCACTCTCAGCCCAATCCCAGCCCTGCATGCTGAGCTAAACTCTGCAAAAACTCTGCTGGGGCTGTTGAAGAGAGAAGGAAAAGCAGCAGAGTTCAGGGCTTGTGGTTTGTGCCCTGGCTGGGTGTGCCCTCCTTCCAGCTGGGTTTGTTTGGTCACCCCTGGGGATGGTTGGCTCTCTCCTGGATTTGTTTGGTCACCCCTGGGGATTCCTGACTCTCTCCTGGCTCCGTGTGAGGTAGAAAAAAACCTTCCTCGTTCAACCTAAATAAGAACAATCAAAGGCAAATCCATTCAGGTGGTAAAGAAGAGCTGGTGAGGTGATTTCTGACCAGAGAAGAGGTTCCTGAGAGTGTGGGCTGGAGAAGGAGGAGAGGAGTGAAACAGCTCCTGCATTTCACTGCTCTGTACAAGTCTGGTGTGGGTAGAAGATGAAATGCACAGGTGAAGGCCCCAGTAACTCCTGGCAGCTGGTGCTGAGCTGCAGAGCTGAGCTGGACACTGGGCTGGGGGTCCCTCATTTCCACTGTAACCTGCCCCAGTCAGTGCCTTGGCCTGGCACGAGGCAGGTTGTGGGTTTGGGGCTGAGGGGATGGGGGTGAAGGGCCAGGCAAGGCAAGGCAGATTTCTGTGGTCTGTGCTAACTAGGGCAAAAATATTTCCTATCCATAGCTTTGGGACAATAATGAAGCACCATGCCTCAGGAGACAGGCATTATTTTAATTGACTTGATAAAGTAAATCAGCTGATAGAGAAAACCTCCTTGGACAGTGTAATTACAGATACTGGGCTGTAACTCATCAGCTTGCACGCTCGGGCTGGCAGGAAAATAACAAGAGAAGTCATTAGCAGAAAGGGAAAGAGGAGACATATGCTGTAGGAATTTCTCCATTTTCTGATTCTTCATTTGTAAACTTCTCTTCATGTTCAGTGCCTTAGTCTTCCTAGATGTGACTGCCACTGCTGTGATGATCAGAAACATCTGATAATTTACATTTTTCTTATAAAGACCTAAACTGAAAATGAACACAAGCAAATGCAGACCCATGTCATTAAATACATTGACTTCTGTGAGATTTGTCCACTTGTGCATTTGAATTTCTGGTTTTCTTTTGCAGCTGTGTAAAGTGAGATGCAGAACTGCACAGTGCACTTGGTCCTCTTCCCTGGGTTTGTGTGTGACCTGTCAGGGTCTGTGGGGTGCAGAGCCACAAACAGGCAGGTGGTGTGGGGAGAACATGGGCTTACCTGTCTTTGTTCTTCTCATCTTTGATGGCCATAAATCCAAACGTCTCCATAAATCAGGGGGTTCACATTAGAGCTCTAAAGACTCCTACAGAAATAGCATTCCAATATAAAATAATATTTGATGTAACAAACTCAGAAAATATTCCTGAGCAGTTTGAGTTATCTTTGCTCTGATGACTTGTAACTTGTAACCAACCCAATCCAAGGGAGCAGAATCCCACAGTGACTCTGAGAAAGCCATTTCTGTCTGTTGGTCTGATTTCCACACCCAGAGCTCCTTGTCCCAAACATCAGCTCTTCTCCCATCGGCATCTGGGTTTGCATCTGCACAATTGTGTGATCAGGATGCTGCTCTGATGGTACGGCGCGAGGGCCAGGGAACACACGTGTGCCAGGGAACTTGTGTGTGTGCCAGGGACCATGTGTGTGCCAGGGAACACGTGTGTGTGTCGGGGGAACATATGTGTGTGTGTATGTGCCAGGGACCATGTGTGTGCCAGGGAACACGTGTGTGTGTGTGGCAGGGATCATGTGTCTGTGCCAGAGACTGTGTGTGTGCCAGGGTACACCTGCGTGTGCACCAGGGAGTCTGTGTGTGTGCGAGGGAACACGTGTGTGTCAGAGACTCCATGTGTGCAGGAATCACACGTGTGTCAGGGACTGTGTGTGTGTCAGAGGTGGTGTGTGCGCCAGGGAATATGTACAGTGTGTGCCAGGGTACAAATATGTGTGTGTCAGGCGAATATGTGTGTGAGTGCCAGGGAACACGTGAGTGCCAGAGACCATGTGTGTGCATCTGTGTGCCAGGGAACACGTGTGTGTGTCCGGGTACACGTGTGTGTGTGTGTGTGTGTGTGTGTGCCAGGGACTCTGTGCCGCCCGTCCCCTGTCCCTGCCCGCAGGAACCGGGTGTTCCCATCCCATCCCATCCCACCCCATCCCGGGTGTTCCCATCCCGGTCCTTATTCCTGTTCCCATCCCGGGTGTTCCCATCCCATCCCAGCCATGCCCTGTTCCCATCCCGGGTGTTCCCGTTCCCATCCCAGCCATGCCCTGTTCCCATCCCGGGTGTTCCCATCCCATCCCAGCCGTGCCCTGTTCCCATCCCGGGTGTTCCCGTTCCCATCCCGGCCGTGGTTCCCGGGTTTGCGGTGCCGGGAGCGGTTCAGGGTTTGCTCTGCTCTCTGGCCGTGCCGGGTCCGGACAGGAGGGGTCAGGCTCGGCCCGGCGCTCCCGCTCCAGGAGCACAACCTGTGTCTGAACCTCCGGCAGCTGGAGACAACGGGAGAATTATTTTTGTTATATGTGACCATGAAACAGAGCGATAAAGGCTTTCGGTTTTTCCATTCCTTTTTATTTATTTCTGTAGGCTGTAGTAAGGGACCATTGCTTTAAAACCCTTAGAGACATTTGGACATATTTTACAAGACAGTACAGTTTCTGAATGTCACACATTGATCACAGTTTCATACTATTACATGCATATAAAGACACGGAGTTTTGTTTTTGTTTTTTTGTAATAATTTGTTTTACAGAAACAACTGGAGAGGTCAATAAACTCCAACAAAGAATGACTAAATCAAAGTTACAAAAGATGTAAGACTCTAGGTACACTAGTATATGGCTAATGTTGCTGTAACCACCCCACAGTGCCAGGGCATCGAAACGCTTCTTAAAAGGGAAGAAAAACATCTGCTGGTGCACTGGACCGATAGAATTGATGAACTGGGGGAATTCCAACATAACCCTTGAGGAGATTGTGCAGGACACGCAGGATCTGCTGGGCTGTGAGGACAGGCCCTGCCCTCCCTGACAGACACCCCGAGCTGGGCTCCCCATGGATTCCCCATTGGTTCCCCATTGATTCCCCATGGATTCCCCACTGCACAGCCCAAACCCAGCCCAGTGCAGGGCATGGAGAGCCCGGGCCTGGTCTGCCCTCTCCGGGGCACAGCCACCTTCAGATTCCAGCTAGAAAAGCAATTTGATCTAAATGGACCAGCAGAGCCACAGGAAACACATTTTCCAATTTTTATTTGTCATTAAGTGTCACCTTCTCTTCTAGAAAGACCCCCCAGGTTTCCTATTCCCCGGTGCCTGTGGGGTGCCCTTGGGGATGTCATGGGGAGCCTTTCCCCAGTTCAGGGGCTCTGCAGCTCCCGGGTTTTGGATTTTGGGGAAGGAGCCCCGGGACATCGCTGAGCAGCACCGGCAGCTGCTGCCTCCCCTTTGTGAAACGGCTCCCCTGGCCTGGCAGAGAGCAGGACTCTGCTGCAGGAAGAGGGGGTGTATTCTTTAGATGCTGATCTAGTTGGAAAGCGAGTTTGGTTGGTAGCTGTGGCTGGCCTTTCCCAGTACAGTGTCATGGCTTCAAAATTCAAAACAAAGTGGAGATGCTGCTCCCCCTCCCTCCCCCCAAACACTCCAGTGGGGAATGGCTCAGTGCAAAAGTCATTTTCTGCACTGGCCACCAAAAAGCCAGAGAATAGGAAAAAAGTGTTCCTCATGAGCAAAAAAAAGTGACATAAAGATAAATCCCAGGGGTTGCAGGAGCCAACACGTGGCAAGTTCTGTGTGGAGGCAGCAAAACACAACGGGAAGAAGAGTCATAAATGGCAGAGAAGAGTCATAAATGGCAGAGCTCCTGAATGAAACACAGAGTGGAGGAGAAGGGATGGATGGTGTTACATGTGGGTTACCCACAGGAGCAGAGGTGCTGTGCCACAGCTCAGTGACCCCTGGCCCACCTGCCAGCAGTGTCCCCCCAGCTCCCTGGGCTGAGGGCAGGGGGACTCTGGGGCTGAGGGGGGGTCCTGTGCAGGGACAGTCCCCTGCCAGCCTGGGATGTCACTTGTGGCACCACAGAGACAGCTCAGCCATGGCTGGTGACTGTCACCCTCCTGCTGAGGGACTCACCCTCTGCCAGGCCAGCCCTGCCCTGCTCCCCATCCTCACCCCACTGCTGCCCTGCCCTGCCCTGCTCCCCTCCCTCACCCCACTGCTGCCCAGG
This sequence comes from Zosterops pallidus, assembly GCA_007556475.1. Classification (NCBI taxonomy): domain Eukaryota; kingdom Metazoa; phylum Chordata; class Aves; order Passeriformes; family Zosteropidae; genus Zosterops; species Zosterops pallidus. Next base: position 47,205 of record STGZ01010071.1, on the reverse strand, counting down.
GGGGCTGTGGGCAGACCCCTCCAGCCCTGAGGCCTCACAGAGCTGATAATTTTCCATGAGCTTTTAGAGATATGGGTCCAAATTCTTTACTGATCATCTAAAGGGGGCACAGCTCCTTTGGCCTCAATGGGCTTTAACTCACAGCAGCAAAGAATTTGGCATTTCCTATAAATTTGGCTCCCTGGCTTTCATGAGGCTCTGGCTTTGAGGGGTCTTTGTAGGGATTTCAGCCTTATTATTAGTTTTTGAAGGTAGTGTCACTGCAGTCTTGGAAAGACCCCTTTAAAAATAAAGGTTAATCCTTGTTCAGTCCTACAGAGCATCGATAGTATAATTTCTAGTCAAAAGGAAGCAGGAAGGTTTTGCTTTCTCTTCTAAGCCTCTAAGACTGAAAACTTCTTGTGCAATGAAGCCAGAATCAAGCAAAGCAAAATTTGGAGTAGTATTTACAGGTAGGAGCACTTGTGGCACCCAACCATTGGTGTCAAAGGACACTTATTGTGGCTTAGGTCACACCAGCAACCGACGGGAGACACGTCCTGGGTGCAGAGTTTCAGCTTTCCAAAGGTTTCCTTTGCCTGGCCCAGACAAAGTTTCAGTGCAAGAGCCTGACTGTGATCAGCATGGGGTGTGAGGTGCCTGCTGGAAAATAAACATTTCTTCAAAGGGCTGGTGGAGTTTGGGCCGTTCCTGTCCTGGGGTGGGAGGGCAGAGTTGACAGTGTCTGACCAGAGGATTTCTATGGATCTGTTGATTATGCTCTGATGAACTTGCTGAGGTGGAAGGTGCCTTTTGAAGGGATTTATGTGGTGGCTGCCCACAGGTATGGCAGCCTATTGCATTAATTGCTTCCTAAGAACGAAAAATCCCACCCACCTTTAATACCTTTATTGTTATCAGGTCTGGCTGAAAACCACCATGCCAAACTGGGGCTACTGATTATTCCTTTAATTCAGGGGATACCTGGACTTTCTGAAAGATTCACCTTTCCAAATGACATCTCTTTCAGGTTTATTGGCTAATTATGGGGGCATGAAGGAAATCTCACAAAAGGAAATGGAACCAAAAGCCCATCTTTGGCAGGAGTGAGCAGGTCACTGACCAGACTGCGGGGCCAAATCAGAGGGAAATGTCTGTGCAGAGCCAGAGGGGCCCTGAGGCTCCTCATCCTGCTAAACCTCAACAGGCCATGAGGTGAACATTTATCTCCTGGACTTTTTATTGAATTGTGAATGTAGCTGTGGGTGCAGCTACAAAGGAGCAAAGATCATTATGTAGGCAGGTACATGGACAGATTTTACCATAACTAAATCAAAATCTGGTCCCTTTCTGAACGTTTGTGTTCCTCATTCCTCCACATTTTTTTTTCTCATTTCCTGATTTTCTCTGGGACCAAAAATAAAAATTCCAAAACCCAGTGGGAAATGAAAGCCTGGACACTTATGGTTTAATTCAAGAAAAAAACTTCTCTAAAGGTGCCTGAGCATTGTCAGGTCACTGCCCTGAATAAGAGCCTGGATTTTGATGCTTATCCCAACTCCATCATGTCACTATTAGGACAGTTAGATCCAAACCCTGTCTTTTCTTTCTGTTCTCAGCTCTATGGATGTAAATCTGGAGAAGCTGCAGCCAGGGGTGTTGGGTGACCTCCCCCTGCTGTCCCCAAGGCAGAGCCTGGCCTGCTCTGCATTTCTCAGCAGGAACATCTCAGTTCCCACAGCCAGTCCCTGGGTAAAGTATCACAAACAGGAAAATACAAAAACATGACAACATCTGACAAACCCCATGACCTTTCACAGATGCACTTCCAGGAGGAATGTTGCAGGTGCTTATCAGAAAAAGAGAAAATAATAACAACAACAAAAAAGGGTTGGGGGAATCAGCTGTGTAAATGAACACTGAGAGAGCATCTAATATATTATTCTGTAATACAAAAAGAAGAAATCTGACTTGATTGCCCTATTATAAATTTGCTAAAAATACAGATATATATTTATATATTTTATATATATATATATATAATTTTTTTTTTTTAAATCTGAACAGAAAAATAGACTACTCTGGAATGCATGAAAGTCACACGACTTTTCCATACATCAGATACTTATAAAGCCAACACAATGGCAAGCAGGAGGTACAGAGGTAACTAGAACATCTGTACTTTATTCGAGAACCACGTAAAGCCATATTCTCCCCGGGTGGGCCATCCCAGTGAACCCCAGGTAGCCCTGGCTCTGTGCAGAGGTGACTGACTGACCACGGAGGGGTCGGGGCTGGTTTTGGCAGCCCCAGGGAAGCCCAGCTGGCTGTGGCACCTCCAGCCTCCTTCTCTCCAAACTGCTCGGCTCAGGAATTGTTTGTAGGGTTTGCTGCAGAAGGAGGAGTTCTGTGGATTCACCAACAGAGAGAACGTGGCTTTAGAAACCTTGTGATGAGTTTTACATGACCTCGTTATTTACTATAAACTGTACCGGTCAGAGTTCTGTCGAGACATAAATATACAGTAGGTACAAATATTAACAATACATTACAATTGTACAGAAGAGAATACTGTTTTCCTTAGAAATGTGTATCTTATTAGCTGCAAGGGAAGAAAAGGCTACAGTTTATCACAGCCATAGTTGCCAAACAACCTGACCGCCTCGGATGTGTTTCTCATGACTGGCCCAGGCAGAAATTCCCTGGCATTGGACACACTCATGCTCAGGAAGGGAATGTGCGTTCCACGCGTTTCTTTTCCTCTCTCTTGCTTTTTTTTTTTCTTCTTCTACCTTTTTTTTTTTTTTTTTTTTTTTTTTTTTTTTTTTTTNTTTCGGGTTGGGCTGGTTTTTTTTTTTTTTTTTTTCCATAAGTGTGCTTAGGTGAAATTTTTAAGAAAAGGCACTGAGAAATCTACTGCGAAGTCACTTTTTTTTTTTCCCTCTGTTCAAGGCTAAAACTCACAGAATCTTTAGCCTCCTGGCTGAGAAAACTGCACCCTCTCCTTCCACACACACATATATATATGTATGTGTATATATATACACACACACACACACACATATATATATATGTATGTTCTATATATATATTTATAGGTATGTGTTAAAAATGATGCTGATGGCACAAGAGACAAGCAAGTGCAGCCATCACACACCCAGAGGGCCCTTCCAGGTGTCTCCTGCAGCAGCAGGTGAGGCTCTGTCAGCTCGTTTGGTGTGCAGTAAACCTGCAGACCTGAATGCCAAACATCAGTGATTAAACCACACAATTCAGCTCCAGATGTTGCCTGTTTCCCCAATCATTGTGAGCTTTGGGAAACACGTACCAAACAAAAATCAAATTGTCTTTCTAGGCTCTATAGGATTTGGTGAGCGTTGTGTTTTCACAGCACTGCCTTTCCCTTGCAGTGAGTACAGATTCTCCCACAGCTCTAGGTTAGAGTAGATTTCCCAGTGCTCACATTATATATATGTGTATTATGCACACACACACATATATAGATACATACTTTATATTCAGACTTTATTTCATTAAAATAAATTAAACACACTTCCTTTTTAATTGGGCACAAAATGAGAGCTACATCTTTGTACACAAACATGAAAGAAATGCTCTTCAAGCATATTATATGCTCAATTTTAAATTATTTGCTTTCTATAAGAAATCTATAGGACTTTGGCTATTCAGACTCGAAAGGAAGATTTTTTTTTTTTTTAAATGATACTTTTGAATTTGGCTTTCAAAAGTGACTCAGTAAAATGCTACTTTAAAGGTAGGACTAACTAGATGACAAAAGGTGTGTGTCATGAGCGACCACGCAAGGCAGACAGAGGGCCTTTGGTTACAAGGAGAGTTGCACCAGTTGACTATCAGATAAAAAACGATAGGATTGTTGATTTATACGTTTTTGTCAGTGCCGTTCATAACCCAAATACACCAATTTGGATGAGAGTGTGGTAAATACTACACTATATGGCTATATTGAAATACGTTCACTTCCGCGATATGCAAAATATGAATTTTTATTTTTTTTTTCCACATCAAAGCATCAGCTCTAAAAATATTTAACTCGGAAATCACTATCACTTTATAAAAAAAAAATTTCCCTGATTTTTCTTCTTTTTTTTACATTTGTGCTGATGGCAGACACGACTGATCACTGAAACACAGAGATTATATTGAAACTGTTCTCTTTTCAGATTTCTTGTTGCCTCTCCGTGGCCTCAGCAAGCCACAGAACTAACCAGTATTTAAAGCTTATCTGCTGGAAAGTTACTTTGTTTTTACTTTTTCGTGAGGACTCAATCTTAACCAGTCTGTCAGCAACACTGGGCTCCTCTAAGTACACTTGTATTTGCTATGGCCAAATCCTACAGGGCAGGGCCCGCGGGGAGCGGGGGCGCCTCGGGCTGGGGGAACCAGGGCAGGGAGAGAACGAGGGGAGGGAGAGAACAGAGCTCGGGAGAGCCTGGGGAGAACCGGGGGGTTCGGGCACTGCCCAACCCTGCAGGAATCCCGGGGGGTTCGGGCATCGCCCTGCGGAGCCCCGGGGAACACCGCGGGACTTGGGCACTGCCCGCTCCCTGCCCGGCCCTGCAGAACCCCGGGGGATTAGAGCATCTAATCGGGCTCGGGTATCTCCCATTCCCTGCCCGGCCCCGGGAAACACCGCAGGGTTCGAGCATCTCCCGCTCCCTGGCCGGTCCTGCAGGAACCCCGGGGGATTAGAGCATCTCCCGCTCCCTGCAGGAACACCAGGGAGGTTCGGGTATCTCCCGTTCCCTGCCCGACCCCGGGGAACACCGGAGGATTCGAGCACCTCCCGCTCCCCGCCCGGCCCTGCAGGAACCCCGGGGGTGTTCGAGCATCTCCCGCTCCCTGGCCGGTCCTGCAGACACACCGGAGGGTTCGGGCACTGCCCGGCCCTGCAGGAACCCCGGGGAGTTGGAGCATCTCCCGCTCCCCGCCCGGCCCCGCGGGGCTCTGCCTGCCCTGGGCCGGTCCCGAGCGGTGGCTCAGCCCAGCAGAGCCGAGCAGGGCAGGGCAGAGCGGAGCAGAGCCCAGCAGAGCAGAGCGGTCCCTGCAGCCCAGGCACAGCCCCGAGCCAAGGACACACCCGGCAAAGCCACCCGGACCCCCCCGGCAGCTCCGGACAGAAATGTGCTTATTGCTTTTGTCCCTGCAGGCCGTGACACCGCGCCGGGGCACCGGGAGCGCGGCACGGCCGGACGGACACACGGCCACACTCAGGACTCACCGACACTGGGCTGGTTTGTACAACAGGAGGGAACAAAACGCAGAGGACTCGGGGGGTCCCTCCCTGGCTGCCCCTCGGCTCCCCCGGCCCGTCCCGGGAGATGCTCCAGGGCAGGGCAGGGCAGGGAGGGCCGGGACAGTCACTGACAGCTCGGGGTTACAGAGAAACAGAACAAATCAAGGGAAAACACCAGCACAGTCACCACAGGACAGCGCCACTCGCCCCAGGCCTGTCACAAAGCGGCCACAAAGAGGCACAAATCAAACAGTGCTTGGTTAAAGTGCTCGATTGTTACAGCCGCCACCCCACCCCGGCACCGCCACAACCACAACGGGAAACTCAACGGAAAGTGCTTTTCCTCCCGCCCCCGAGATTAAAAACCAAAGACAAATTATTTCCTACACGATTTGACGTAACTTTATTGAAACAATATATTTTAAAAACCTAGGCTGGTGGCTGCTAGTTCTGTTCGCTTTAAAATGGTCAGATCTCTCTCTTTTTCTTTTTTTTNTTTTTTTTTTTTTTTTTTTCTTTTTTTCCCTTTCCTCTTCATTTCCTCGTTTCATTTAAAAACGACTGGATGTTATTAAAAGGTCAGGCCGGACTCTCCTGCCCCTGGAGCCCCGGCCCCGCAGGAGCCTCCGCTGCCCGGCCCGGCCCGGGGCGGGTCCCCAACGAAAATCCCGAAAATCCCTCTTTTTGCATATTTATGTAACACTTGCATATCTTTCACTGCGCTACTCGGGCGCAAAAAAAAAAAAAAAAAAAAAANAAAAAAAAAAAAAAAAAAAAAAAAAAAAAAAAAAAAAAAAAAAAAAAAAAAAAGCTCCGGACCAACCTGCTGCTGCTGCCCTGAGCTCTGAGCTCTGAGCTCCGGGCCCCGCCGGGCTGCGCTGGAAACGGAACCGGGACCGGGACCGGGACAGCGCCGGACACGGACACGGGCACGGACAGCCCGGCAGTGCTGCCCACGGGCACGGACAGGGCACCCACGGCCTGGCAATGCCACACACGGGCACGGGCAGCGCTGGGGCCGCACACGGGCACGGACAGCGCCGGACACGGGCACGGACAGGACACCCACGGCCATCCTCGTGCGGACACGGGCACGGACAGGGCACCCACGGCCATCCTCGTGCGGACAGGGCACCCACAGCCCAGCAGTGCCACAGACGGGCACGGACAGCGCTGCCCACGGGCACGGACACCCTGGCAGTGCCGCACACGGGCACGGGCAGAGCCGGACACGGGCACGGGCAGAGCCGGACACGGGCACGGGCAGAGCCGGACATGGGCACGGGCAGAGCCGGACACGGGCACGGGCAGAGCCGGACACGGGCACGGGCAGAGCCGGACACGGGCAGCCACGGCCCGGCAGTGCCACCGACGGCCACGGACAGGGCACCCACGGCCTGGCAATGCCACACACGGGCACGGGCAGCGCTGGGGCCGCACACGGGCACGGACAGCGCCGGACACGGGCACGGACAGGGCACCCACGGCCATCCTCGTGCGGACACGGGCACGGACAGGGCACCCACGGCCATCCTCGTGCGGACAGGGCACCCACAGCCCAGCAGTGCCACAGACGGGCACGGACAGCGCTGCCCACGGGCACGGACACCCTGGCAGTGCCGCACACGGGCACGGGCAGAGCCGGACACGGGCACGGGCAGAGCCGGACATGGGCAGCCACGGCCCGGCAGTGCCACCGACGGCCACGGACAGGGCACCCACGGCCTGGCAATGCCACACACGGGCACGGGCAGCGCTGGGGCCGCACACGGGCACGGGCAGCGCCGGACACGGGCACGGACAGGGCACCCATGGCCATTCCCCCGTGCGGACACGGGCACGGACAGGGCACCCATGGCCATTCCCCCGTGCGGACACGGGCACGGACACGGCACCCATGGCCATCCCCCGTGCGGACACGGGCACGGACAGGGCACCCAGGGTCCGGCAGTTCCACACACGGGCACGGACAGCCCGGCAATGCCGCACACGGGCACTCACTGCCATCCCCCGTGCGGGCACACCCGGAGCCCCGCTCCCCGCCCAGCCCCGCTCCCCGGCCCGGGCAGCGCTCCGCCCGCGGCGCCTGGAGCTCCCCCCGCTCCTGCACGGCTCCTCCGGCCTTCCCCGCGGGGCTCTGGGCACAGGGTCAGTGCCAGCCTCGCTACGGCTTAGGGCATGTTTGGGATCGGGTACAAGTGGTGCAACTCACCCTGCTGATATTTCGAAAGAAAACATCAGGTCCTACAGGATTTCGGATTGTTAAACACACAAAGAGCATTTTAAGGATTGGTTTCTCTAGACCGTTATTTGTTTCGCTTGGGTTTTCCAATAATGCAAGTGTTCCCTGTTACCTTTAAACACAATATCCATCAGAGAAAGCTGCAGATGGGGAACAGCTGCCCTGAAGCAGCGAGCACTGTGTTTGTTTTTTTTTTTTTGAAAGCTTTATACCAACCCCAGCAATTTATTCCAGAGTTCAAATCTGGCTGCCTCGGCATCCTTTATGGAACTAATGCAAATCGGATGTTAATGTTCCCAAAAGGAGCTCTAGCGTTCAGGGGCAATGGATGGATATTTGGTCACATTGGCTTCACTGGACAACATGAAAGGAGATCAATGTGTGATCATGATTTGCAATCATTTTTTTTTTTTTTTTTTTGGACTGATGTGGGCAATGTCTTTAGAGTTGTTTCAGAGAAGGACATTTCCACAAACCCACACTGGACCTCCCCCAGACTTTTAGAAACAGGTGGCTTGTTTCAGCCAAGTTCATGCCATGCAGAAGCTCTTTTGTTTGTGTTGACTGTGAGGATATTTCCTTTGAACTCTCAGTAAGTTCTCTCAGACCCCACCTCAGATGCTTTGATCGTGTGTGTTAGCATGTCCTCCGCTGCCTGGTAATACATGGACTTCTGGGGAAATGTGATTTTCTAGTCTGACAGTCTCCTGATTGCCCTGGCTTCTTCCAGTGATACCTTCCATAGAGTAAATGCAGTTCTGCCCTATCAGCTTAGGGGAGGTGGGTAAAGCAGCAGCTTCTAGATGGTTCTTCTCTGTTCTATAAACATGGTCCTTTTGCTTTAGATAGCCGCTGTTTGCAACACTGTACTTGGGACTGACATTGCCAGGAGGGCTGGAGTCATACATGAGCTGACCCTCGTCGTCGGTGTCAGCATCGATGTATTTGTGTATACCAGCATCGTGGAAGTTGAAAGCTATGGCTGCCTGGGCCTCGGGTGACTTTGGGGGGGTTCTTGCACTCGCAGTGGTGTAGATGGAGGTTTCTGGGCTCATGAGAGACCTGTCAGAGAGTAAGGAAGTGTCTGTGGCAGCAGCAGCGGCTCCCCGGCTCTTGAGAGGGTCGGGGTATGTTCTCAGTACGTTTGATGCTGGTACTAACGTGCTGGTGTCCTCCTCCATGAAGTTGACTTTCAGAGACCTCAGCTTTAAAGGGTTACTGGCCTTGATGGAGCTTTTGGGGCTGTCAATGAAGAAAGCAGAGCGGTGGCCGCTTTCGGAGCCGGGGTTCACCTCCACGTACCTGGGGGTGCTGCTCTCGGGCCTGCCCTGCTCCTGGAGGAGGCTGATGCCCCCCTTGCAGGGCAGGGCAGTGAGGGGGCTGTGAGAGAACCTGCCCGTGTCGGGGAACTCTGCGGCGCAGCTGATGAAGCTGTCGATGCTGGACATGCTCCTCATGTCGACGATGCCGTCGGTGCGGGTGGCCAGCAGCGGCACCATGGGGCCGGGGAGGGTTTCCATCTCCAGCTCCTCCTTTTGCTTCCCAGCCTGGCTCGACTCCTTCGTGTTGAGGTTTGGCTGGGACTGAGTCTTTGCCATTTTGTTGTACATGTCCTCGAGCTGCTGCACGTTCAGGTGTTGGGGGCTTGAGGACGACCTGGCTTTCTCTGGGGACCCTTGCTCCTTCGTTTCAAAAGATTTACTAGAACTAGTTTCAGAGAGTGTCCTCTTGGTCCATTTCCATTTGCTTGGAGATAAATGATTGTCCTGAACTTTATCCTTTTTGGCTATGCTTTCTCCATTCTTTTCAACCACAATGTCCATGAGTTCTATGCTACGGGCAAAGGCATCCTTCATGTTCATGGAGACAATGCTGCCATTTCTTTTTGCTCTCTCAAGAGCTTCCCTGCGCTTAATGGCTTTCTCCTGCCTCTTCTGCTCTTTGTAAAACTCGGAGAAGTTATTGACAATAATTGGGATGGGAAGAGCTATCACCAGCACGCCGGCAATGCAGCACAGTCCTCCTACTATTTTACCCAAAAGAGTTTTGGGGTAAATGTCTCCGTAGCCTACCGTTGTCATGGTGATTGTTGCCCACCAGAAAGATGCCGGGATGCTCTTGAATTTTGTATCATCCTCATCCTTTTCTGCAAAAAACACCAAACTGGAGAAGATCATAATGCCCATAGCCAGAAACAAGATGAGTAACCCAAGCTCATTGTAACTCCTCCTCAGTGTAAACCCCAAGGACTGCAAACCCGTCGAGTGCCGGGCCAGTTTGAGAATCCGCAGTATCCTCATGATCCGAAATATTTGGACCACCCTTCGTACATTTTGGAACTGAAGTACACTTTTATTGGATTCTGTGAGGAAGATGGTGACATAGTAGGGTAAGATAGCCAGCAAATCGATGGCGTTGAGCGGGCCCTTGAAGAACTTCCATTTCTTGGGGGAGGAGAGGAAGCGCAGGAGGTATTCCATGGTGAACCAGGCGATGCACACCGCCTCCACGTGCGCCAGCTGAGGGTTGTCTGTGGTCTGCCCAAACTCATCCACGCCTTGGAGCTCAGGAAGTGTGTTAAGGGACAAGGCTATTGTAGATAGTACAATAAACATGATGGAAATGATTGCCAAAATCTGGAAAGGAAAGAGAGAACAGGGAGTTAATCTCAGGGTAACACACGGCGCTGTCTCTCGCTGCCGTTAACTCAGGGCTGGGTTTTCACCCACACGTGGCAAGACCCGTTTTGCTCAGCTCACACCAGTTGGATAACCAAACGCATCCTGAGCCGAGTGTGTTTTGGAAGCTGTTTCAGTTATGGCAGGTGCTCAAAGGAGATAAAGTATCTACTTCAACTCCTGTGCTTTCATCTCGGTGCAGTGGAGGAACAGGTGAGAACAGCCAGGATGAGAACACAGGAGGGCTGTGCAGCACTTCACAGCAGGAGCTTTTGATTAACTACTAATTAGGTGCCCAACAAGGCCCATCTGGACAACAAGCTCTGAAATTTAAGCAAGAAGGAATGCAGTTGTGAATACACGATTGGATCAGAGCGATGTCCTCCATTTAATGAACACTTACTGCTGTAATTTGGGGTGCTGATGGCTAATTACAGAGACGTGTGTACAATTCCACTACACAAGCACACAAATAATACACTCCTGTTTAATGACTCATCTCTAATTCGATCCTTGATGGATGTGAAAAACATGAAAACTTCACCAAGCCTTCTAAGCCATTTTGAGATTCGAGTTTTCCAGAGGAGAGGGCAAACATCTGGGCAAACCAAATTGGACAACACTGAGAGAGCCAGGGCAGGGCAGGTCTGGTCACTGGAGGCCTCACACGTTTCAAACTCAAGAGAATAAAATGTAAGTCAAGTGTCTCATGGTGAAATGTGGGGAAATTCAGACATTAATTACTGCTGCACGGTGGGCTGTTCCAAAAGACCATCTCCTGGACACCCTGGGCTGCCCCTGAGAATTAGAGAGCCTGATTTGGTTTCCTAGAAGGCTCTTTTGGTGCTTTTGCTGCCATTTCTTTGTTTACAACCCACCATTTCTGAAGGTGTTTGGGATGTTTGCAAGGGTAATTTCAATCAGTTTTGCTTGGCTTTATCTCTGCCCACTGCACACAGAAGGGCTGATTTGTAGGCTTAGATGTATGTACCTGCTGGGTTTTATCTCCTTCACTTTCAGTGTAAATATTAACACTCCATCTTTATTCAGTCAATGCCATCCAGCAGCAGTAATTGGTGTCAAACCTCCTGTTTCCTTTGATATACCTTCCTGCTTTGAAGATCAAGGCAATGCCAGATGAATATAAATAAATAAACTGGGAGATCTAAGGGTAAATTTTGATTTTCGTTTAGGAGATTTAGCCACAAAGCTAAGCGATAAACAGAGACAGACGTAATTTCTCCCACAAGTTGCAGAGAGATGTCACTTGTGCTCCCAAGATACAGATTTCCCCCCTTTACTCTTTGGGAATCTTCTTAGGCTAAGAAAAAACTTCTAAATGTGAGTTGATTGTCCTCAGTTATTCCAGGCACTTTTCAACTGGGAAGCACATAAAGCTGAGATGGAGCATCTCCAGCAGGGTTTAGAAAATCCTTCTCCTTCTGTAAGAGACACCTTGTCCTGGTAGCACCTCCCATCCCCTAAAAGCCACCCACGGAGCAGTTGTGCACAGAGAACTGGATCCAGCTGCTGCTGCCAGGCTTTAGCACTGCTCAGCTGCACAGGGCTCTGTCCCAAAGTATTTACAGTCTGGGATTTCAGATTATAGAAATCACCATCTGTCTCTCTAATAAGGTTTCCCATCTTGGCTGTGCTGAACCCCTTAGCTTGGCAGCTCTTGTATTTTCCACTGTCAGTAATGAGAGACAGAAAGCTGAAGGGAAGAGGTTTGCACTCCCAGGGAGGCCTCCAGGGATGCTCTGCAGCACAGGCAGCCTTTTCATCCCAGTCCTGGCCTTTCCTCCTCCCTTTACTCTTCCAGCTTTGCTTCTCTTTAACGAGAAAAGCCAAGGGGACCAGTCTGGGCTTGAGCAGAAACAATCCCTCTGCAGTGCACGGGGCTCCAGCTCTCGGGAAACTGGAAATCTTTTTTCCAGTCACTGTATAAAAGCACCTGTGGTCCCTGTTCCAGAGCACTGACCCCAAATCTTCTGCAGCTGCTCAGGGCTGCATGAGATAGAAGGAGGAAATGGGAGAGGGGCTCTCCTGTGCCCTGATCTCCATGGCTCCTTAGAGAGCATTAAACAGGGCCTTGTGCTCCTGAGAACTTTGGGAGGACAATCAAAGAGCTGAGGCTGAACAGGCTCAGGCACAGGAAGGTCCCTGGAGCTCAGGCCTGGGCTGGCAGGAGGAACAGGGATGGGAAGGTTCAGCACCAGAGGCCTGTCAGATTCTGTGAGTGCTGCTGGAATGTCTGTGTTCCCACTAATGGGGTGAGCTGAGTCTCTCCAGATCTGGCTGCTGGCCCTCTCTGGCATATCTGGGCTGGTTTGGGACCTCCAGCACCCCTGCAGGAGCACCCAGAGCTGCTGGCTTGGATGCCCATGTTTGGTCCCATAAATGCATAACTACAACTGGAAAAGCTTGCAGCCTAAAATTGGGCAGCACAGGAAAAAGTCAGGAGTCACAAACAGCTAAAATGAGTGACCTGAGGACACATTTGTGACACAGGCAGGTGCAGGAGCCCCTGCTCTGTGGAGCCACAGCTGTGATGAGCGTCCACTGTCCTCAGGTTGGCTCCAGGTGAGCTGGGGACAGGAGAGAGGCAGAGCAGGCTGGGCTGGGCTGGGCAGCACCTCAGCACAGACACTCCTGCAGCTGCCCCTGGACTGACAGCTCTGGCTGGTTTGTCCCCACACAACTTCCAGACCATTTCCACTAACAGTTTGCATGAGAGCAGCTCTGCAGCCCCTTCCTCTTTGCTTCTCCATTTACTCTTGCATTTCACCTGTAGCCATACACAGATTGGGAAAATCCCCAGCAGGTGACTTGCAGAGGTTTCTGGAAGGACTCCTAATGCTGGCCCTGGCTCATGGTGCAAGTCTCAGTATGGGCAGGATTTCAGGAGAAAACATCTCCACTAAATCAGCTGCTTCCCAAAGGTTTTTGTGGAGAGAATCTCTGGATTGCTGCTGTGGCTCCTTTGTGGGAGCTCAATAACCCCAGGACGGGCAGGGCAGGGTTTTGGATGAATCCAAAGCAGTAGAACTGATCAGCATGACTGTACATACACGCTACTTGTTACACATGCAAATGAGGCCAGCAGGCTGATTTTGGGAGCAAGAGTAGCCAGTCTGTGCAACTGCTGTTTCCTGAGGCAGGATGGATGTGCTGTGCTGGCAAGCCTTTCATGCCCCCAAAATCCCCCCCAAAACCAGGCAGCACCTCTCCCTGGCACCTTTCAGGAGATAACCGCCTGCCCTGGGCCTGAGTCTGCTGGGGGAGAGTGGCTCCAGAGATTGTTTCCTCCTCTGTGATTCCTCCCCTGTGATTCCTCCTCGGTCCTCACCCCAGGGGAAAGGGGCTCCTCCCTGCCCAGGGCTTTCCCATCTCTCTCTCTGCAGCAGCAGCTTTGTGCTCACCCCACAGGTGAGTTTTTAGGCAGCAGAGACTAACCCAGAAGTGAGGTTTGGTGACATTTATTGGTTGTTTTCTTTGCACGGCTAAAACCCCTGACAGAGATAAAGGCATAAGACAGGAGCCTTCCAAGGCCATTAAAATTTATGAGAACTGGCTGTCCCAATCCCATAGATGGCTCTAAAATCCCAGGGTAAGCATCCCAGATATCTCTGCTCGTGGCAGCATGCCCTACACTTTTTCTGCCTTCATGCTGGGTAATGAGGCTGATATAGCAGGGAGAAGGGGTGGTGTGTGGGAGAGAGTAGGAGGGTGTTTGAATATAGATTCGATATTCTTGGAAATACGATGAGGAAATTGTTATGTAATCAAGAAGTTCAATAATGGTTTTGTCTAATGCACTTTTTTAGCTCCATCAAGGCCTGCAGAATAAATCCGGCGTCAGGACCAGGTTTCATTCATATGCTCCATTTACTCAGGGATTTTTTTTTCCTTCAGCCCCTCTGCTTTCCCAAGCTACAGCACACTTTGAGTCAGACTGTCCAGCTCCATCCTGCCACGCCTGTGCCAGCCTCTGTCTGCCCAGGCTCTGGGAAACAGAGAGCAGAGTGTATTTTGAGAGATATCCCACGTGCTGCACAGTGCAGAAACAGATGGAGAGTTCCTTAATCTCCTCCCCACTTGGTTCTGCACAGGAATAACATCTCCTGCTCACAGCAGCTATACAAGTCTGTGGTATTTATTGACAGGGGCTTGTTTTAGGAAACTTCTCCTCACTAGAAAATGCCTGTTTGTGCACAAACTGGAAGAGTTTGCAGAACACAGTCACTCCTGATGTCAAGATTCTGACCACTGGGCTTGCGGGAGGTTTTTTCCAGGAAATGCTGAAGCCACAATGAAAGGCAACACTTGTTTCTGCAACCATGGAAGCTGAGGCTGAAGTGGGGATATGGCTGCAAGGGAAGGACAGAGAACCTTTAATCTGCTTTTTTCACGTGGAACGATGTTAAGATGTAACGTAAGACCTTGAATCTCCAAACCCCTCAAGTCCTACTGGTCCCTGTGGGTACAAACCTCTGCTTAGGAGTTTCCCCTGACCTGGCACTTTATGTGTCACTTCTAGGTACTGTCCCCCTGGGGTCCTTGGGACCCCTCTGCCCCAGAGCCCTGTGCTCTGGAGGGGCTCTGCACACAGAATTGTCCCCAAGGGATCCCTGGACTCCTCCGCCCTCCAGCCCTGTGCTCTGGAGGGATCCTTGCACACAGAATTGTCCCCAAGGGATCCCTGGACTCCTCTGCCCTCCAGCCCTGTGCTCTGGAGGGGCCCTGCACACAGAATTGCCCCCACAGGGTTTTTGGGACCCCTCTGCCCCTGAGCTCTGTGCTCTGGAGGATCCTTGTACACAGAATTGCCCCCACAGGGTTTTTGGGACCCCTCTGCCCCAGAGCTCTGTGCTCTGGAGGGGCCCTGCACACAGAATTGTCCCCACGGGGTCTTTGGGACCCCTCTGCCCCTGAGCTCTGTGCTCTGGAGGATCCTTGTACACAGAATTGCCCCCACAGGGTTTTTGGGATTCCTCTGTGCCCCCGAGCTCTGTGCTCTGGAGGATCCTTGTACACAGAATTGCCCCCATGGGGTCTTTGGGACCCCTCTGCTCTGACCTCTGTGCTCTGGAGGGGTCCTGCACACAGAATTGCCCCCATGGGGTCTTTGGGATCCCTCTGCCCCTGAGCTCTGTGCTCTGGAGGGATTCTTGTACACAGAATTGCCCCCATGGGGTCCCTAGACCCCTGTCCCCCAGAGCTCTGTGCTCTGCAGGGATCCTTGCACACAGAATTGTCCCCACGGGGTCTTTGGGACCCCTCTGCCCCTGTGCTCTGGAGGGGCTCTGCAGACAGAATTGTCCCCATGGGGTCCCTGGACCCCTCCGCCCCGAGCTCTGGAGGGGCCCTGCAGACACAGCTCACTCCCTGCATTCCCTGGGCACTGTGCACAGTCTGCAGGAAGGCAAACCCCTGCACTGCTCTGCAAGCTCTGCTGCACACCACAACATCCATAAAAACAAAATCAAGATAAAGCCACTCGCATTTTGCTTTGGAAACATACGAGATCTTAATTTTGACATTTGCCTGGAAAAGCCAGGATTGAATAATGCTGAATTATTTGATTTCAATTACAGCTGTAATAAGTTTATCTGTTGAGAGGGTAAGTCTATTTGGTTTAAAAGAGGATACAATAGTAGTGCTGATCCTGTGTCAATGCTTTGTTTGCCCACAGGCACCCGGGGAGACACAACTGCTGCTGACTAAGGTAGAGTGGGCAGAAAGTCGCCTTCGGGCACAGCTGTAAACTCTTTAATACTCTTAAGAACATGTTTAGTTGTCAGAGAGCTATCAAACCCCATTAAATGATAAATGGTGTCAGCCTTCTTTCAGAGCAAAGCCCCGATGCAAATGGTGCGCTGGAGAAGGGAATGATAGATGAATGAAAACACTGAAAAGGCAAACTTGAAAGGCTCACGCTGCCTTTAGACATCAGTGCAGTGACAGTTCTCAGGAGAGGATGAGAGGGAAGCATGTCCTATTTCTGCCTCTGCTGGCATGGGGGAAACCAAAAAGGAAAACAAATGAATGGCACATGGAAACTGAAATTCCCCATTTCTCTGCCAGCCTTGCCTTGAGCCTGGGATGATGCAACCCCAGCAAGCAGCACATGGGGACATCCAGCCCCTATGATTGGGGACATCCAGCCCCCTGATGGGACATCCAGCCCCTATGATTGGGGACATCCAGCCCCCCATGATGGGACATCCAGCCCCTATGATTGGGGACATCCAGCCCCCTGATGGGACATCCAGCCCCTATGATTGGGGACATCCAGCCCCCCATGATGGGACATCCAGCCCCCTGATGGGACATCCAGCCCCCCCGATGGGGACATCCAGCCCCCATGATGAGGATATCCAGCCCCCTGTGCCTGGAGAGGCTTCCTGGTGTTGCTTTGATTTTTCAGCCTTTTGATTGTTTCTCATTTTACCGGAGCTTTCTCTTGCATTGTAAAATAAACAGACTGATGTTTGGTAAATGATGCACTCCTTTCCAGGGGAAGGACAAATTGATGCACTTCTGGGTTGACTACTGGGGTCAGAGAGGTGTTCCTCTGGTCCCCCAACCTTTGACCAATATTCAAAGACTATATAACTCAAAATCCCCAAATAAACTTCCCTTCTTTTTCATCTCGCATCCTGACGGGTCAGTGTGGTTCTTTTCTTGTCCTGTTGCCACAGTCTGGAGCAGAGGCTGGACAGCCCCAGGGCCCTGGAGAGCCCCAGAGTCCTCCCGGCATGTCCCTGCAGACACAACTCGCTGCCACCCCCAGCCTGAGCCCTCCCAGCCCCTGCCCAGCCTCCCCCTGCCCCTCCTGCCTGTCCTGCTCACATTCCCCACCCCGGGTGCTGTGCAGGGTGCTGCCCTCGGGGCACTGCAGAGTGGCACTGCACTGCCTGGCCTTTCCCTGGAGGGCAGACACAGCAAAAAAAAAAAAAAAATCTGCCTTCCACCTGAGCAGTGCTGAGAGCCCGGGAACAGCTCTGAGAGATGCCTGTGGGATTTTACCCTGCACCAGGGAGAGACAGGCTCGTGATCCACTCCCACCATGCAGGCAAGTCTGCTCAGCCTCAGACACTATTTACAGGGGATGCTGAGCTCCCAGTGTTGCTGTTTGCAGGAGTAGTTGTGGGAGGTGGGTTTTTTTTTTAATGGTTAAATTCAATCAGGAATGTGCCAAGATAGCATGAAATCAACTAAATGTAATTAAGCAAAAACTATTAGCTTGATTGCTAAACCAGTCTTCCTCTCATGAATATGCATGAGAATAATTGATATTAATTCTTCTCAAATCTGAGGCACATTAGTCCTGCATATTATAGTTTGGATTTTTTTTTTTTTTTTTGAAGACTAAACCAGTTCCAGTGCTGCTTTCTCACCAAAAGGCACAACGAGTCCTGCTGCAGGGAGATTTACTGAGCCATTGATACTGAGCTGCCACACCGAGAGGAAATTAGAACAGAGCTCAAGTGATGTGTGTCTGCAAAAAACAATGACCTGTTTAACATTTCTCCCAGAAATGTGTTAGGAAAAGTGGCAAATCCATTTACCAGCGTCAGCCACACTAATGGAGTTCTGAGGGGACAGGGAGGGCTGCAGGAGCAGGAAATCCCTGTGGAAAGGCAGGGACAAGATCCTCTCCTGTTTAGTGTCTTGATACCAGCACGGCCCTGTCAGCTGGGTGTGCAGTGTGCAGGTGTGCAGTGTCCAGGTGTGCAGTGTCCAGGTGTGCAATGTCCAGGTGTGCAAGTGTGCAATGTCCAGGTGTGTGCAGGTGTGCAATGTCCAGGTGTGTGGTGTCCAGGTGTGCAGGTGTGCAGGTGTTCAGGTGTGCAGAGTCCAGGAGTGCAGTGTCTGGGTGTGCAATGTCCAGGTGTGCAGTGTCCGGGTGTGCAGGTGTGCAATGTCCAGGTGTGCAGGTGTGCAGTGTCCAGGTGTGCAGGTGTCTCCAGTATCCTCTCAGCACCTTTCCAGCTCTTAATTCTTTCTTCTGCTAAAACTTTTTCCTTTCTTCTCACCCTCTGCCCTCTGCCGTGCCCCCAGCCCTGCCCCTGTCTGGCAGGCAGACCCTGTGTCAGACACAGCTCTGATGCAGGGACACCTCCACACAGGGTCCACCTGCCCGAGCCAGCCTTCCCAAGGCTTTATCCAGAGCAGAGCACGGAACCCTCACTGACAGCTCTGGCACAAAGTGAATGAAGTGTTTTAATCTCAAGCACAGATGGTTCTTCCCTTTATGAGCACCAAACACTGGATTAGATGTCACACACTTAATAAATAGCAACAACTGTATACAAACTGTTTACAAAAGCAGCTGAAAACTAATCCTTGGCACCAAATCATTCACATGAGCGTGGGGCCACAGCAAGCGGTAAGCAGAGCCAGTGGACAGCAAATCTGTGTGAACATAAAGGAAAAGGCAGCTCTACATCAGCACTTCAATAGGAGAGTTTGATCTTGCCTCACTACGAGAGTTTTGATGCATTCCAGCTATAAATATAGAGGATGAAACAAAGCTGTGAAGATGTGAAGATGTGTACTTGGTTCTTTGTTGGGCGCTTTTTCTTTTTCTTTTTCTTTTTTTTTTTTTTTTT
>STGZ01010071.1:0-22782 GCA_007556475.1 Zosterops pallidus | reverse complement strand
AAAAAAAAAAAAAAAAGAAAGAAAAAAGGAATAATGAATAATCCTGGACTCCTGTGCTGTGCTGGCCAACCTCATCTGGGGTCTCCTCTTAGTGCCACTGTCAGCAAAACCTCCTCTGTTTGCACCAAAAAGTAATTCCCAAAGAAATGAGCTTGAAATTAGTGTGGGACCACACTCAACGGGTCTGGAGTGCATCTCACAGGGCTCTCCCTTTCTGTTCCAACACTTCTCCCTCCAGGTCTGGATGCTCAGCAGAATCCCACTTGGGTCTTGTATCCCCATCCCAAACTTGCTGATTGCAGAAAACAACTGCAGCCAATTCCCTTTTATGTGAATTTGGTGGAAGATGTAAAAGAAATGGGAAATTTGGAGGGAGTTGGGCACTTTCTCAAAGAAAAATTATTGTTATTGTTAAAAAAAAAATCTTTTTGAAGAAAAAAGTAACAATCACCAAGTCTCTGTGTTTGTGCACCTGAAAGCTTCCACCAAAGAACTGCTTTTTATATTATCACTTTTAATACCGTTTGGAAAGTTTGTGTGTTTTTATTCCGGGCAAAACCAGCTGCTGCTTTGAAAGCAGGCTCTGGCAGATGTTATTTGGGGGTGTTTAAGCCAGGCTCTTGCTTGTCACCATCTCAGCGTTCTTGGCTTTGTTACTGTTTCTCTGGTTTATTATTCTGAAGAAAATAACTCTGCCAGTGCTCTTTTCCTGGCGAGGAGGGGCTGAGCCAGGAGTGGCCGGACCCGGGGTGGGGATGGCTCAGTGCTGGGGTCTGTCCCTCCCTCCTGCCCTGTCCCGGGATTTCCCTGCCCTGTCCCGGGATTTCCCTGTCCTGTCCCAGGATTTCCCTGTCCTGTCCTGGGATTTCCCTGCCCTGTCCCGGGATTTCCCCACTGTGTCCTGGGATTTCCCCAANCCCTGTCCCGGGATTTCCCTGTCCTGTCCCAGGATTTCCCTGTCCTGTCCTGGGATTTCCCTGCCCTGTCCTGGGATTTCCCCACTGTGTCCCGGGATTTCCCTGCCCTGTCCCGGGATTTCCCCACTGTGTCCCGGGATTTCCCCACTGTGTCCCAGGATTTCCCTGTCCCGGGATTTCTCCACCCTGTCACACACCAAGGCTGAACTCCACCAGGGTCCCTGCATGCCCAGGGTCACTCTCTGGCCTTGTAGGACACGAAAGAAAGAAGAGACTCCAAAAATTTCAGAAGGCAAAGAGCATAGAAAAAAAACCCCTTATTGTCTAATTCTCACTATCTTTTATAAGGTGTTCCCATACAGACTGAACATAGTTGGGGAATAGGAACGACACCTCTGTAATCCCATGGGTTAAACCAGGGAAACAGCCAAACACCACCTGGACAAAGATTGTTCTGAGGAAGGAGAGTTGTTTGCCAAGATTGCTTTGAGAAGAAACTTTCTTCAGAATTTTTTCCTTGAGAAAAAGTCAGCAGCTGCCAGCAGGCTAAAAATCTCTCAGCCACAGAAATATCAGGCCCAGAACTCTGTGCCACCCCTGACACTGCTGTGCTGCTGCCCAGGGCTGGGGACACCTGGGGCTGTCCTGGGCACAGGGGCCACCCTGGCTCACCAAACTCTGGGGCTGTCCTGGGCACAGGAGCTGCCCTGGCCTCACCAAACTCTGGGGCTGTGCTGGGCACAGGAGCCGCCCTGCCTCACCAAACTCTGGGGCTGTGCTGGGCACAGGAGCCGCCCTGGCTCACCAAACTCTGGGGCTGTGCTGGGCACAGGAGCTGCCCTGGCCTCACCAAACTCTGGGGCTGTCCTGGGCACAGGAGGGAACAGCTCCAGAGCAGCCCGGTGTGTGTGTCTGCCTTGCTGGGGGAGGTTTCTGAGCTGCTTCTCTTCTCCCAGTTCAGGCTGCTCAGAAAAAATAAACACAGAAAGTGCTCTGCACAATGTTTCTTGACACGGAGCCACCGCTCTGCTGTGTTGCTCGTGACAGTGCCACCATAAAATATCTGTTCCTTGTGCTCTCTATTCTGATATTCCCAGCTTGAGGCTTAGAAGTCGACTTATTCCCCCTTCCCAGCCCTCTCCCACATCACCTCCTGTGGAGCCAGGAGTATAAAAACACTGAGCCTCGTTGCTAATGGCCTAAGCAAATGATTTGATCAGTGATGTAAAAGGAGTGACGAGCCTGTAGGATGGAAAAAATGCCAGCCAGACAGCAAGACTAATGAGGTAATGCGTAAATCCAGGCATTTTCTAGCAGATGGGACATGGCAGAGTTGACATGTATATTATTAAAAGGGACATTAAAGCACAGACAAAACAATAGCCTGGATTGGCCATAGCCCGATTTACGCAGTGGAAACATTTTTTCTTCTGAAGGCAAAGAAACACAGAAGGCTCTGCTTGGTAGTAAAGTCACAGGGTGCAATGGCTGGACCCAAACACAGCTGGGGCTGCAGCCCTGGGCTCAGGCTGCCCCATGAAACACTTCCCCGGGCTCTGCAAGGTAAACCAGCATCGCTGTCCCTGCAAGGAGAGGGGGGACAGAGCCTGGGACAGATCAGGGACAGCTGGGGGGACAGCCCATGGGACAGCCCAGGGGACAGCTCGGTGGGATATCTTGGGGGGACAGTTCAGAGGACAGCCCAGGGCACAGCTCGGTGTGGCCCAGGCACTGTGGCCCAGGCACTGTGGGCAGCAGCAGCCCCGGTTTGCAGGGCTGGGGAGCAGAGCTCAGGCACAGGAGCACAGCTCACTGCAGGATGGCCAATGAGACAAGCCTGTATTTTTGCCTGCCTGCTTCCACTGGAGAACCCCTCGGAAATTCCTGGTGGTAAAACGCAGAAAACCGTAAAGCAAAAACCCTGAGTCATCTGTCTCAAACTGTCACAGCAGCTTCCCCTGTCAATCCACATGACCCACTCAATTCTCAGCCATTTCTCTCCATTTTGGGGGAGTTGTGAAAAATAACTACAACCATTCCAACTGATTGGTTATAACATATGCTCAAACTACAGCGATTTGGCCAAATTCTCCCAAGGCTGTGCCACATCTCAGGCTTTATATAATCCAGACACGAGCAGCAGACACAACCAGGGCCCTTGGTCTGCCCCCAGTGCTGCTGTGCCCAGGGCACACAGGCCACAGCTCAGAGCTCTGCAGCAGCTCAGGCAGGGGAAAAAAAAATAATATAAAAAAAGAATGTAGCTACTAATGTCATTTTCCATTGAGATAGTGCATGAAATCAATCTATCATGCTAAATCTACAAGTCCCAAACTGTATACATAAGGTATATTAAGGGATTTGGGAAGATTAAGAGCAGCTCCTGCGTGTCTGTGTGTGCATGAGCAGCGATTGTTTTATCTGTGAATTACCTGCCTGGGCAGAAAAGGCAGAGATAAGGACAGCAGCCTCGTGGGGAGCAGCTCCAGTGGGGATGTTCGCTCAGAGCTGAGCTCTGCCTCTGCTGCTGGGGTGATGTGGGACCACCCAGAGCCAGGGGAGCCTGAGAGGAGCCTGTGGTCCCTGTGCCAGCCCTGCCTGGCTCCCTGCCCGGCCTGCCCTGATGTCCCCACTAGCCAAGGTGTCCCCACCAAACCAAGGTGTCCCCACTAACCAAGGTGTCCCCACCTCTCTCTCTGCCTGGCCAGCTGCTGTCCCACCTAACCAAGGTGTCCCCACATGTCTGCCAACTGCCTCCTCCAAAAAAATCACTGATCACCTCCGTGTTAAAAAATACAGAGTTGATAAAATCCAGCATTAAAAGGCCGCAGTGACTGGGGCCAGTGGGAAAAGCTCCTCGCCCAGAGCAGGAGGGGATCCCAGCGTGTTCTTCCCTGGCAGAAACTCCTTATGGAGCCCTTGGGACAGAGCTCAGGGCTCGGTGCTGTTTAAACTCCCCCTGGTTTTTAAACTCCCGGGGGGCGCCCGGGGCTCAGTGGGCTCAGTGGGCTCTGGCCACTGTCTGTGCTCTGGCCAGACCCGCTGCTGGGCTGTCCGGGGAGAGGACAGAGCCCTGCTGTCCCCAGACCTGCTGTCCCCCCAGGACCTGCTGTCCCCCCAGGACCTGCTGTCCCCAGACCTGCTGTCCCCAGACCTGCTGTCCCTGGCCCTGCTGTCCCCAGACCTGCTGTCCCCCCAGGACCTGCTGTCCCCAGACCTGCTGTCCCCAGACCTGCTGTCCCCCCTGGCCCTGCTGTCCCCAGACCTGCTGTCCCCAGACCTGTTGTCCCCTGGCCCTGCTGTCCCCCGGCCCTGCTGTCCCCGGGATTGAGCAGGGCTGGAGCAGCAGAGCATCACCCCAGTTTTATTCCCGGATTATCCCAGGGAAATGCCCCAAGGAAAGGTGTTCCTGGGGCAGCAGGTCCTGCAGTGGCTGTGGGGCAGGGCTCACGGTGGGGCTGAGCTGTTCCCACCCGGGCTGGCCCCGCTAAGGGCAGAATCCCCTTCCCCAGCACCCCCAGCCTGTGTAACCGGGGCTGTAAAACAGATTTTCTACGGGGTAAAGGCCCATTACGAGCCCTTCCTGGCTTAGGCGGCCGTATATAGCAGCAGTAATCCTATTATGCTTATCCTAAAGTGTCCTCCACCGAGCGGTGGAGTGAACTCTACAGAACAGCAGAAGGCTAATTGAGCCCCCGAGCCCGCTGTGAGCAGCTCAGTTCTGCCTCTGCCACGGCAGGGAACACAAACACCTGAGCCACACACGCCCCAAAGGCTGTTCCCTGTCTGCAGCAGCTGCTGCCAGTGAACGCAACCGAGTTCTCTGCGGGAAGAGCTGTCCCAGTAATTCTGTGTGACAGAGAGCCCAAACCCAGGCCCACACCCCCACAGCATCCCTGTCCTCACACAGGGCTGTGCCAGGGCTGAGCCTGCTCACACACTCCTGTATTTCTGTATTTTTGTATCTTTGTATTTTTGTATTTCTGTATTCCTGTATTCTTGTATTTTTGGTTTGTTTTTTGTATTTTTGTATTTTTGCTGCACAGCTGTGAGATTAAACAAACCCGGGACTGATGAGCGAGGCCCTGAGCCTGGCCTGTCTGGAGGGGCTGTGCAGAGAAGCAACATCACCCCTCTGCACAGGACACTGGGGTGACACCCTGCGGCCAGGACAGCTGCCTCAGGCTGGGCCCAGAGTCAGGGCAGGTTGGAACTGGCCTCATTCCAGCTGCACCAGGCTGGGTGACAACATCCACATCCCCCAAACAGCTTTGCGCTCCTGACAGGCTTTGGTTGCCTGCAGGAAAAGCAGAATATCAAGGAGCTTTCCTGGGCAGAAACCAAAGGGATGAGCAAGGGGAGAGCAGCTGCAGCTGGGAAGAGCTAAACGGACGATTATCCTAAAATCTTATAATTGCTAACTAATGTCCTAAACCTTGTTTTAAACCCCCATCACAGCTCNATGCCTGCAGGAAAAGCAGAATATCAAGGAGCTTTCCTGGGCAGAAACCAAAGGGATGAGCAAGGGGAGAGCAGCTGCAGCTGGGAAGAGCTAAACGGACGATTATCCTAAAATCTTATAATTGCTAACTAATGTCCTAAACCTTGTTTTAAACCCCCATCAGCCCTGCACAGGGCACAGTCCCCTGCTGTGGCACTCTGTGTGAGCCATGCCCAGGCCTGGACAGGACCAGCCCTGGCCCCAGGGTGTCACTGCACGTTTGCAGCACAGCAAGAGCTGCTGGCATCCCTCCCCCTGTGCCTGCCCAGCATGGCTTAACTGCTGACCACCACTAAATATGGATTTCTGGGACTTTCTCAGAGCTTCCTTGAGCCTTTTCCTAATGGAGGGCACGTCTGACGTTCAGCTCTAGAAATTAACATCTTCAAATGGTTGCTTTTTTGGTCTAACAGACTGAGACAGGCTAAATATTTGTGCTCTTGTCTTGCCTGGCTGGTAACCCAGATACTATTAGTGAAGCACAACTGGGTCATGAGAATTAATATTAGCATCTGCGTTAGCTGCTTTATTTACAGCACTGTAGCTGTCAGGAGCTGTGGTGGCTTAGCAGGAACATGGTTTATTCATGCTGACACCAGCACTGGGAGAGCTGGATGGAGGCTGGCTGCCTCCCCAGGACCAGGCTGGGCCCGTGGCAAGCACAGACCCAGGCTGGGCGAGTGTCCTGGGAGGAGTCTGGGCAGTCCCAGCTCACATTTTGGGCCAGCAAAATCCCTGGCTGGCACAGCCTGACCCCATCCACTGCTTTCCTGCACTGCCCAAAGCAGGGTGAGAGCTCCTGGGAGAGCACAGGGTGGAAGGACCCTTAGGTTATGGGTAAGTCATAAAAACTCTGATCAGCGTTTCAATATAATGAAGGAATTAATTAACTTCTCAGCTCGGTAATTATGGAAGCTTCAGCCCCGTGAAGGAGAAGCAGCAGCACATCCCACAGGTCCCTGTGGGGCTGGCAATGGTCAGCAGGGTCAGCCAAGGCAGGGTCACTGAAATAACCAAGGCAGGGTCACTGAAATAACCAAGGCAGGGTCACTGAACTAATTAAAGCATCATCACTGAACTAACTATGGCAGGATCACTGAACTAACCAAGGCAGGGTCACTGAAATAACCAAGGCAGGATCACTGAAATAACCATGGCAGAATCACTAAAATAACCATGGCAAGGTCACTGAACTAACCAAGGCAGAATCACTGAACTAACCAAGGCAGGATCACTGAAATAACCAAGGCAGGGTCACTGAACTAACCAAAGCATCCTCCCACACGGGCCACAGAAATCCTCACATTGCTCTTATATTCCTGTCTCAGTAGTTGGATGGATAAATTCTCAAGCCATTCTATCACGACAAAGGCAACATCTATTTTTTAGAATGAGGAATCCGGTGGTCCCGCAGCCAGAGGTATTGTTCTCTTCTGGATTTGGATGCATTAGCTGCTGAGTTTCTTTTTTCCTTCAGGACACACAATTAGCCATCTGGAAGCTCCATCAACACACCAAAACAGCAGCTATAATTGTGCTTATTGAATAAGTCTAAATCTGTCCCAGAAAAGTCAAAACTCTCCCAGGCACATGAACCCCTGGCAAGCCTGACCTGCTGCAGGCAGCAGTAACTGTGAGAAGAGAAACTGCCTGAAGCAGAATTTTGGGGTGAGAGTTGAGCCCTCTGCTCCCAGCTTTGCTCAGTGGACCAACCTGAGGACAAATATTCCCAAACTGCAAAATCCAGCAAAACAAACCCAGCGACTTTCTCAGAGTGTATTTTACATGGCAAGGTAATCCCAGCCCTTGGAATTCTGTGGGTTTCCTCAGGCTGAGGGTGAGCAGAGGAGAGTGGAGCAATAGGACCTTCCCCCAGTGCAGGACTGTGTCCCCACAGGGGCAGCACAGCAGGGTCTGCACTTGGCCTGGCAAACCCCAGTCCTGAGCACACCCTGCCTGTCCCAGCACCTCCTCCTGCTCATCCTGCAAGCCCAGAGCCCAGAGATGCCGCTGTGCACAGGCAGTGACAGACATTTGTCCTGGAGGTTCTGATCCCCTTTGGGAGTGGGAAACAAACAGCAATTTGCACACAATAGATGTGATTAACCTGGAGAATTCATTTCTGCCACCTCAACTCTCCAGAAAGCCCAGACTTCCCCCAGTCCTGCCTACAGCAAACTGAATTTCCTTGCACCAGAAGGGCTTCCAGAGACCAAGGTGATGCCTCCCTGCATCCTCACCCCCTCCCACAAGCACTTGCAAATCCCACCTGAGGATGACACTGAATTCCTGCCAGCAGCAAAAGCTCCAGGAGCACAAAGTAAAAGTATTTGGAATGCATGAAAATACTAACAAATGCAGCTCCTGGACCTGAGGAATGAGTTGGAGCTGTCTTGTTGCTCTCTGCATTGCTGTTGTGGGACCAAGAGGTCGGTGCAGGGGCTGCTCTCCTCATCCAGAGGTTCATGGGAGGGAAATGCAGAGAGAACAGACAATATATGGAGAACTGCTGGGGAAAAAAAAAAAAAAAAAGTTGCTCTGACTGGTTGTTTCTGACAGAGAGCTCTGAGCTTCTGCTGGCTTTAGTTTTGCTAACTGTTCTTTTTAATTTTGGCAAGGACGCCTGGAGCCCAGGAAAGGAATGCACTGTATATATAATTATAAATCAAAATATAATATAATACAATAAGTAAAATGAACACTGAAAAATACCACTCGCTAGCTGCATATGACATCTACCTAATTGCTCCAGGCTGTGAGTCACCAGTGGAATTAAAGAGGTGCAGGGAGGCTGTGCAGGGCCAGCTCTGCACCCGGGCTCTGCCTCCCCTGGTACCCAATTCGTGTTGGGAGAGAAACCCAAACCCCCCTGGGCTCCCCCAGGGCCCTGAGCTCAGCCCTGCCCCACCTCAGAGCCCTGCAGAGCCCTCAGCACCAGCCTGCCCCTCCTGGGTTTACAGACAAAGAGTTAAATGCCTGAGAAATGGGATCACAGACCTGGGACCGGCCCGAGGCAGCAGAAGAGATCCCGGGCTGGGCAGAGCTGAACATCACCGTAAAAGGCAGGAGAGGGACACCTACACAGGACAGCCCTTTCCCACAGGAAAACGGGGAGAAGGGGAGGTTGTTGCCCTGCCCCGAGGGCTGGAGCAGGTCTGTGACTCAGGAGCCGGTCCGAGCTCTGACCCCTGATCTGCGGGGCTGGGGCAAGCCTGGGGTGAGGGGAAGGGTCTGGCAGGGCTGGTGAGGGAAAGGGTCTGACAGTGCTGCTGCAGGAGAGGGTCTGACAGCGCTGTTCTAGTGCTGGGGCATGGGGGCTGTGAGGAGCACAAACAGCTGGTGCAATTAGTGTTTTTTAGTGGCCACTTTATAATAGAATATCCCGAGTTGGAAGGTGCCCCACGAGGATCATTGAAATGCAACAATCCCACCGCATGTGGTCAGGAGTTTAGAGACTGGAAATGCAGGGTGAGAGGGACAGGGATGGAAATTCAACAGGTTTCTGATGCTGACCTTAATGGGCTGGAGCAAACCCTGGAGTGAGGGAAGGGTCTGACAGTGCTGCTGCAGGAGAGGGTCTGACAGCGCTGTTCTAGTGCTGGGGCATGGGGGCTGTGAGGAGCACAAAAAGCTGCTGCAATTGGTGTTTTTTAGTGGCCACTTTATCACAGAATATCCTGAGTTGGAAGGGTCCCAAAAGGATCATTGAAGTGTAACAATCCCACCGTGTGTGGTCAGGGGTTTGGAGAATGGAAATGCAGGGTGAGAGGGACAGGGATGCAAATTCAACAGGTTCCTGCTGCTGACCTCAATGCCCTGAAGAAAGGATCAAACCTGCATGAGGACAATGAGCAGGAGGACGGGTGTGAGGAGAAAACCTCCCCCTGTGAGCAGTAACACACTCCCCAAACCCCTCTGCACACACAGACCTGCACCCTGACACCCAGGCCAAGCCACCAGCCACAGCAGGGCCTGTCCTGAGCCCCCTGTTCCTGTTCCTGCTGCTTCTGGACTCCCCAAAAACCAGCAGTGCAAAATAACTTAGTGCTGCTCTCTGCAAAATATCAAGATCCCGTAACAATAAATCCTGATGATTTCACAGCAGCTTTAAGCCAGTTTCCATCCTGCTGTCAAAGCCACGAGCCCTTGGCTTCAAAGTGCTTTCTCCCCACTGGAATCCAGCCACCTCTGCACTGGGACACGCTGGGGTTTGAATCCTGTAACTGACAGCATCAATCCTGGTCCCGGGGGCTTCCCTGGGAGTGAGGAACTCGCTGCAGCATCCCTCAGGTCTGTTCTCAGACAGTCAAACATCCCCAGCAAGATGTTAATCTCCGAGAAGTGAGCTGGGCTCTGGTCATCATTACCTAAATGGAGTGGATGGCAGAAGGCAGGTACCTGAAACCTCAATAAAAACCCCCAGCCAAAAGGTGTGAATATTTCATTCCTCTGCTGGAGCAGCAGCTACAGGACGTGACAATGCTGATGGTTTGCTGGCTCGCAGCTCTGGCTGGCCAAAATCAGGCAAANCACATTTTTCTTTACAGGATTCCAGAAAAGCTCTTGGTCTTTTTGAAGCATCAGCAACGACCCGAGAAGACCGGGAGTATTTCCTTTGCAGGGTTGTAGCTCCTAATGCTTCTGTGTTTGTGATGTTTGGGATGGGGATGACAAGGACTGAAGGCCACAAATGGAGGCTCCCAACACCTTGTGTGTGGTTTCAGTGGAGCAGATTTGTTTACAGCAGATTTAGGGCACCGGGAGGTTTGAGCATTTTTTACCAGCTGTTCCTTGTGAGTTTTTGGCAGCTCTCGGGG
Organism: Zosterops pallidus; assembly: GCA_007556475.1. Lineage (NCBI taxonomy): Eukaryota > Metazoa > Chordata > Aves > Passeriformes > Zosteropidae > Zosterops > Zosterops pallidus. The sequence goes on along the minus strand of STGZ01010071.1, from coordinate 12,547 downwards.
TGTCATTGTCACTCCCAGCATACCAGGAATAAAGGAAAATCCCCCATCAGCTGTGCCTGGACAGGGCTGCGGGTCAGGGGCTCCTCTTGCTGAATGCAAGATACAAACCAGAAAGAAAAATTACTTTTAAAATATTATTTTAGTCCTTTCAGAGCTTCTCACTAGAAGCTTTTGAGTTGCTGCGAGAAACAGGAAGGTATTAACTCAATGCTGGAAATAGAGCCCCCCACCCTGAGGCTGAGCCTGGGCAGGGGCTGCCCAGGGGATCTCACAGCACACCTGGTCCGTGTGATGGCCCAGCCTGGGCAGGGGCTGCCCAGGGGATCTCACAGCACACCTGGTCCATGTGATGGCCCCTCACTGTGACTCTTTCTGAGCTTTTCATCCACATCTGGTTATTCCTATGCAGGAAATGACCTGCTGTGCTTGGTGGCTGCCCCTTCACCTGGTGAGGGATGGATCTTCATGGATCTCACAAGATATTCAAGATATACAGGCTGTAATTTAATTTGGGGCTGTAATTTGGGTGTGTCCCTTTCTTGCACATCAAATTCATTTCTGGAGGTGTTTTGGTTTTTTTTTTTTTTAAATTTTTTTTTAAAATTTTTATTTTTATTTTTTTTTGTAGTTTGTTAATGCATTTCCTTTCTTCACTGACAATGCTTCAAGTGACTGTGATACATTTACCTGTGAGCTCCAGCAACACAAAGCACATTTTGTCCTGGGACAAATGCAAGGAAACACTGCAAGGAATGAACTCAGACACTGCTGATGCCCGTGCGGATGCAGCACCTGCTCCTGACACTTTCAAACACGATTAGAGGCCAAAGGGCCCCTTGCAGGGCCAGCAGGGTAACCAGAGATTGAAGGGCTTTGCTGTTCACAGACCCAGCTTATCTCAGCCACACTTTGGGCTGATGAAACAATCAGTCCCACCACTTCACAGAACAAGCTTTTAAAACCCTGTCATGATTAAAGGTTAAAAAAAGCTGTCGACTCTCAGTTCTTCCCAAGGCAAAACAGAGCACAAATGAGAATAAATCACTGCCCCAACACAACTGTGTGAATTGCATTTAGACTGATGAAGGGCTGGGCACAAACCCACATGGAGAGTGAGGATATCAGCGTGCAGGGACACTGCTGAGCCAGGAAAATGTGGGGCAGGAACCAAGGGACAAGGGCTGGGCACCACAGGGTGGGAATGATGGCAGGACCAGCCCCAGAGAGGAGGAGCTGCACTGCCTGTGAAAGCACAGACTGGAGTTAGGTAGTCTGGGTCCTTTTCCCAATTATGGCGTTTTGGATTTGTTCTGCGACCTTGGGTAAATAATTTATTCTCCCTGTGCACAGTTTTTCTCATCTGTAAGAGAAGGTTAATAGCTACTGCTCAGAAAGGTTGGCTTTTCCTGGCTTAGGTGAGTGTATGAGTCAGGGCAGACTTTGGCAGATGTGCTCAGAGATCCACAGAGGCAAAAAGTGCAGGTAATTGCTGTTTCTTTTACCTGAGGCAGGTGTTCATCACAGATGTGGGCAGCACTGACCAGACAAGTTTCCTGCCACGGGAGCAGCATGAGTTGCCAGGCCAATACAATAACAGAATATTGTATTTTCTCTAGGTTTTCTCCAACCCAACTGCAAGGCACACTAGATGCACTCACTCAGGATCCTGCAGACTGGCTGGGGATGATACAAAAGCCCCTCACACAGACCAGTTTGGATGTGACCACGTTTCCAATCCCTTCATACAGCACTCCTCTCTGCAGAGCCCTCCTGTCTGCTTGTGGTACCTAAAATGGATTTTTGGGGTCCATAACCAACCATTTTTTGCTGCACTCCAGGGTAACTGTGAACATCACACAGTGGGATCTGGAATAATCAACATTCAGTGACTTGATCAAACAGCAGCTGATGGAGCTGAAAGCATGTTCTGACCAGAGCACTGAATTTCTGTGAACAGCCAACATTTGCACCAACACACCTGAATAGAGAATTTATCTCCCAATAATTAGAGACCCTTTAAAGTTGAGCTAAAATGCTGATGGTCTGTGTAACTTTATATTCACTTCTTGTTTCCAGTAATATTGGTAGTGTACAGAGTCTCCCTCACGGTGAGTGCCCAGAGAACAAATTCACTGTGCTGCTCTCCCTGCTGTGTGTCAGTGGTGTGAAAATGCAGAGCCCAGCTCGTCCCCAGTGTGCCAGTGCTGGCCTGGGAAGTCACTCCCTTCCATCTCACTGCACAGCAAAGAGAGAATCTGAGAGCAGCAAAGGGAAAACCCAAAAGCAGCAAAGAGAAAACCCGAGAGTAGAAAAGAGAAAATCCAAGAGCAGCAAAGAGAAAATTCGAGAGCAGCAAAGAGAAAATCTGAGAGCAGTGATGCTGCACCAGCCTCTGAGTCACCCAAGGNCTGCACCAGCCCCTGTGTCACCCAAGGGACTCGTGGGGACACTGCACAGGGGCAGAGGGGGCACAGCTGGGTCTGGTCACCCTCCACNGGACTCGTGGGGACACTGCACAGGGGCAGAGGGGCACAGCTGGGTCTGGTGACCCTCCCTGGTGTCACAGCCAGAGCTGCTCCTGTGGGGTGTGGAACAACCCCCCGTGCCCCTCCAGGGAGCAGCCCTGCACTGCTGAGGTGAATAATGAACCAGCCTGGACTACAGATGGTTTCCCCTGGTCACACAGCAGCAAAAAGCACCCATATAATTTCATGGAATTGCTTACATTTCTGTATCTGCCATAAAAAAGAAGCTGTGTGAGCACATAAGGGAGTTCACATTTTAGGAGTTTCCTATTATAGATGTCACTCCCAATGGTTCACTCATCCAAGTGTGACTCGAGTAGCCCACATCATCAATATTAAATGTGACATTTACTATCAGGAGCAAAGTTTTGGGGCCGCTGCCAGCCCCACTCAGGGAGCTGTAAATATTTTGATCACGGAGCAGGAGCAGCTCAGCCCTCACCAGGAGCTGCTGGGGGTGTCCACAGAGCCCCAGCTCCTTTCTGCACAAAAAGGAATATTTGGGCAACAATGTGATTTGCCAAAAATTATATCTCTCAGCTGTGGCAGTAAGGAAACACCAAAGAAATATTGGCAAAGAGCTGGGGGTTGTTTTCAGGGGTTGGTATTTTAAGGGGAAGACTTTCTGGAAGACTTTCAACTTTTTGTGTTTTTATGAATGTGACTCTACAAACTACCCATGATGAAGGAGTCTGCAAACTCTCATTACTAAAGAATGGAAAAGCACAATAAAAAACTGCAAATGCCAAACAGCTTCATTACTTCCATTATCATCTTTTATCTTTGTTTAATTGTACGTATCAATTTTTAATAAAGAAACTTCGCGTGCCCGTGAGTTAGGTCTGACTGAGAGAGGCTTTCATCGATTGCAGGAACACAGCCAGGCAAGGTGGGTCGTGCAGACAGAGAAACAAGGTGGAACATCTCAGTTATTGTGGTCTGCTCGAGGAACAGAAACACTTGTTAAACTTCACCCGGTGTCATTTAATGTTATTAACCCTCCTGGACCAGAGGGATTTATCTGCTCCTCCAAATAATGACAAATGGTGCAGCAGGACAGAGATGAGCTGTTCCCTCCCGTGGTAATTGCTGCACAGTGATACTAAAGGAGCAGTCACCAAAAACTTCCCCAGTTAATGATGTTTAATTCATTATTAAATGCAGCTCATTACTGTTGGAAATAAGGCCATTTAGCAGCCATCAGCTTTGCTAATATCGCTGGATGTCTTGCAGTGGTCAGACAGCAGGGGGGAAGGCAAGTTTTAAAAATGTATTTTCACTTCAGAATAAAAATGAAGACATTTTCTGCCAGTGTTTAGTAATGAAATAAAGCCTAATATCACCTGAATCTCTTGCTTCCCTGTAAAATCAGAGTAGTCAGTTGTTTACTCCTGAAACTAACATCTCCTTTACATGAGATTTTAAAGGTGGATTTCAGTGGAAGAAAATCTCTGTATCCAGCACTTGCTGCCCTCCTGCTCCTCCCCTGCTGTGCCAGGGGCACAACATTTAAACCACAGCCTGGCCTGAGCCTTTCCTCACTGAGCCCAGGGGCTTCCCCCAGCAGGGACAGGTGCTCCTGCTCCTGCAGGTGCTCCCAGCCCAGCTGCAGTCCCTGCTGGGGGGTCTCACATTGTCCCCCAGGGCAGTCCCCACCCTGCAGGGTCTCACATTGTCCCCCAGGGCAGTCCCCACCCTGCAGGGTCTCACATTGTCCCTCAGGGCAGTCCCCACCCTGCAGGGTCTCAGGTTGTCCCCCAGGGCAGTCCCCACTGCAGGGTCTCACATTGTCCCTCAGGGCAGTCCCCACCCTGCAGGGTCTCAGGTTGTCCCCCAGGGCAGTCCCCACTGCAGGGTCTCAGGTTGTCCCCCAGGGCAGTCCCCACTGCAGGGTCTCACATTGTCCCCCAGGGCAGTCCCCACCCTGCAGGGTCTCAGGTTGTCACCCAGGACAGCCCCACTGCTCCCCAGCACTCCTGTGCTGTTCAGTGTCAGGGGGTCTGGGGGCTGGGACAGATGGTGCTGCACTTCCGAAGCTCATTAGGGAAAGGTGTTGGGTGACTCATGTCTAATACCACACAAATATTTCTCCAAACCTTCGAGGACAATTCCCAAAGCCTTTCCCAAGTTTTTGATGTACAGACAATTGCCTGCATTGCCCAGGGCCAGAGCTGTGCCCCACCAGGGTGCAGAGCAGAGTGCTGGCAGGGCGGCCAAAACCCAAAATACCCATATACCAAAATACCCATATATCCATATACCAATATACCCATATACCAAATACCAATACACCAGTGTACCCATATACCAAATACCAATACACCAGTATACCCATATACCAATATACCAAAATACCCATATACCAATATACCCATCTATATATATACCATATACCAACATACCAATATACTCATATACCAATATATCAATATACCAATATACCAATATACCCATATACCAATATAACACCCCCTAACAGGAGGGGAGCAAAGCCATAAACTCTGTGACTGGGGTCTCTGTTGTCTCAAGGCCCTGGTCCACCCTGACACCACAAAATGCCACAGTTCATTGCTCAGAGAAGTGTCTGGGGTTGAGGGGGCAGGAGACACGAGCCCGTGGCCTGTGAGCTCTGTGGGCTGGGCAAACCAAAGCGCTCTCTGACGAACAGCTGTGCTGAGTGTGCTGCCCCTCTGCTCTCCCCCTGCTCTCTCTGGCCATGGCTGGCTCTCAGCCCTCCCAGCTCCCGGTGCTGCAGCTGCCCAGGCACACACAGCACACACTGTGACATGTCAGAAATGCAGATAAAACCAACAAATCAACCATCAGCCAGAGCAGGGAGCAGAGAGTCAGGTTGGGATCAAATCAAACTGAATCAAATCAGGAGGGAGGTCCAGTGGTTTGCAATACACAACTCCCCAGAGCATCACCCAGGGGCAGCAGGCAGGACCTGGATTGCTCTGAGCACTGGTTTGACCTGCTGGGATGGGGCTCAGACTGCTCAGCTCAGTTTTCCACTCCAGACAACCAGAGTACTGCAAACTGAGGCAGCTGAGGTGCCAATTTCCTCCAAGAAGATATCTCAGCACTAATTCACATCTTTTGAAAAAAAAAAAAAAATGTACAGGGTAATGTCAGGTTATAAAACAGGCCCTTGACTTGCCCTGGTTTAATTAAGATAATGAGAAGTGTAGGATGATGAGCTATGGTTCCAGACAGCAGGAAAAAAGGATGAAGAGCAATTACATTTGGAACAGAGAAGAGTCTATGGAGCTAGAGCTGAGGAACAGGCTGTGACAAAGGGGATGTCTGCAGGAGATTTATTGGTACTGAAAATAGAGCAGGGCAGGGCTGGGTGACTGGAGGAGTTTGGTGGAGCAGAGCCTTCTGCACCTGGAAGGCAGGTACTGGTGCAGCCAGCAGGGTCTGATGGGCGGGGGAAAACAGAGCTGGCAGCTCTCACAGGAACCTCAGAGACACAGCCACGGGCCGGACTGGGCAGCACTGGCTGCTCCCAGAGCTTCCCCAGCCCCAGGACAGCACTGGCTGCTCCCAGAGTTTCCCCAGCCCCAGTGCTGACCCAAAACCTTCCCCAGCCCCAGGACAGCCCTGGCTGCCCCATCCCAAACCTTCCCCACCCCAAGGCAGCACTGGATGCTCACAGAGCTTCTCCAGCCCCAGGGCAGCCCGGGCTGCCCCATCCCAGAGTTTCCACAGCCCCAGGACAGCCCTGGCTGCCCCCAGCCCCTTCCCCACCCCAGAGCAGCACTGACTGCCCCCTTGAGCCCCTCCCCAGCCCCAGAACAGCCCTGGCTGACCCCTCCCAGCCCCTCCCCAGCCCCAGGACAGCCCTGGCTGACCCCTCCCAGCCCCTCCCAGCCCCTCCCCACCCCAGGACAGCCCTGCCAGGCGAGGGAACCCTGCGCACGCCGCGGTGTGTTGGGCACTCCCGCAGGCTCTGACAAGCAGCCTGAGCGTGTGTTTGAGTCTCACAGATTCCAGCGGGACTCGTGCGGACCCGAGCTGGAGCATCATCGCTCTGCCGAACTGAGCTCAGCCTCTCCCAGCACCCAGACAGACACAGGAACCTCCTTGGTGCACAACGCTGGGAAATCCTGGATGAAGCTGGTCTGACATTGTCACCTCTGCCAGCTCTGGATCCAGCCCAGGAGAGGCTCAGCACTTTGTAGGTTAAATACAGCCTGTCCTCCCCTGAGCAAAGCCCTGTGTCTTATTTCTGCCCCAGCCCAGAGCCCACCAGGACAGAGTTTGGGTGAAGGTGTGAGGGAACCCGCAGCTCTTTGCTGATGCTCCCCTGATGGCAATAACTCTGGTGATGTAGTAACAGCACCCCCATCCCACAGCACTGGGTGCCTGAATTTACCCCCTGCAGCCAGCAGTGCCTGAATTTACCCCCCTGCGGCCAGCAGTGCCTGAATTTACCCCCTGCAGCCAACAGTGCCTGAATTTACCCCCCTGCGGCCAGCAGTGCCTGAATTTACCCCCTGCAGCAATCAGTGTTTGCCTCTCCTGTGCCATCCCTGCCTGCAGAAAGAGACCCCTGAGCACAGACCTGTCTCTGCTCCACCTGGAGAACAGCAAAGTGCACTCCAGGAATTCGGGATCACAGGCTGTCCTGGGACAGGGGGAACCTGCACACAGGTCTGTGTGTGCGCTGCACAATCCACCAGCACCACAACCCACCCAGAGCTCCACCAGAAGTGCTGCTGCACAGTAATTAAGCTTATGAGTGAGCAAACTGGGTTCAACTGCAGTATTTAATAAAAGAGCAGTCAGAGAAATGACTGGGAACCACGGGCATGAAGAGGAGAGTTTAGACAAGTGACAGCTGATCAATACTGGGGTGACACGAGACTGATTATGTATCCCCTTAATAAATATACATTAATTTCTGATCTACCGTGTCAAACCCACTTGTCTGACACTGGGTTGTATTACATTTCTCTGCTGTTTTTATAGGTTGAGTCCCAAGAACCAGAATTTATTGACACTGCTTTATAAATCTTTAAAAGGGCAAGAGAGACTGACTTAATCAGAACGAATCGTTTCCCTTTTGTTTGGACTAGTTTAAAACCAGTTGCTTGCGACTTGATACAATTTAAGTGACTAATTATGACTTGATTTTCTCCCCTCCCTATCCCTTTGAATCATAATCAGCGTTTCCAGCTAATGAATTTACCATTCTCAGGGCACTATTAAGGAAAGGCTTGGTCTTCTCCACGAACAGTGTGATTTATGCAAGTTCCCCACCGACTTCAGGGAGCCGAGTGATTAATTCACAAATAATTTATCTGACAAATGTTGCTTCCCCTCTCCCCCTCCCCACCCGTGCAAACTGCCTGTGGGCGAATTAGAAATTTCTCAATTATCCATTATTCATTATCCTTGCGGGTTTTCCCCCGGTAAATAATTTTGCTGTAATTTTTATGGGCACCCTCTGAGCTCTGGGGCAGGTTCTGAGGTGGCCTCGTTCCATCCCCAGCCAGGAGGGTTCCCACACCCCACCGGCACAGGGGGAACGGGAATGAGACTTTCTGACACACAAAATTACAGCTAATTCTGTACGATCCTCAATTATTTATCCATAGGCCCACTTTGAAGTATTTTAGGCAGGAGTTACATAAGAGGAGTGTATTGTTATTCCTCCCTGTGCCCTCCTTTTCCTGGGATGGTGCTGGGGGGATCTGCGGGAACGGCCCTGGGGACAGCCCTGGGACAAGTCTGGGGACAACCCTGGGGATAACGACAGGGACAGCCCTGGGGACATGGGGACAGCCCTGGGACAGCTCTGTGACAGCCCTGGGACAGCCCTGGGACAGCCCTGGGGACAGGCCTGGGACAGCTCTGGGGACAGGCCTGGGGACAGCCCTGGGACAGCTCTGGGGACATGGGGACAGCCCTGGGACAGCCCCGGGAACATGGGGACAGCCCTGGGGACAGCCCTGGGACAGCCCTGGGGACAACGCCAGGGACATCCCCAGGGCAGGGCTGTGCCCCAGGGCAGGGCTGTGTCCCCAGGACAGGCTGTATCCCCAGGGCAGGGCTGTGTCCCCAGGGCAGGCTGTGCCCCAGGGCAGGGCTGTGTCCCCAGGACAGGCTGTGTCCCCAGGGCAGGCTGTGTCCCCAGGGCAGGGCTGTGTCCCCAGGACAGGCTGTGTCCCCAGGGCAGGGCTGTGTCCCCAGGACAGGCTGTGTCCCCAGGGCAGGGCTGTGTCCCCAGGGCAGGGCTGTGNCCCAGCCCCTCCCCACCCCAGGACAGCCCTGCCAGGCGAGGGAACCCTGCGCACGCCGCGGTGTGTTGGGCACTCCCGCAGGCTCTGACAAGCAGCCTGAGCGTGTGTTTGAGTCTCACAGATTCCAGCGGGACTCGTGCGGACCCGAGCTGGAGCATCATCGCTCTGCCGAACTGAGCTCAGCCTCTCCCAGCACCCAGACAGACACAGGAACCTCCTTGGTGCACAACGCTGGGAAATCCTGGATGAAGCTGGTCTGACATTGTCACCTCTGCCAGCTCTGGATCCAGCCCAGGAGAGGCTCAGCACTTTGTAGGTTAAATACAGCCTGTCCTCCCCTGAGCAAAGCCCTGTGTCTTATTTCTGCCCCAGCCCAGAGCCCACCAGGACAGAGTTTGGGTGAAGGTGTGAGGGAACCCGCAGCTCTTTGCTGATGCTCCCCTGATGGCAATAACTCTGGTGATGTAGTAACAGCACCCCCATCCCACAGCACTGGGTGCCTGAATTTACCCCCTGCAGCCAGCAGTGCCTGAATTTACCCCCCTGCGGCCAGCAGTGCCTGAATTTACCCCCTGCAGCCAACAGTGCCTGAATTTACCCCCCTGCGGCCAGCAGTGCCTGAATTTACCCCCTGCAGCAATCAGTGTTTGCCTCTCCTGTGCCATCCCTGCCTGCAGAAAGAGACCCCTGAGCACAGACCTGTCTCTGCTCCACCTGGAGAACAGCAAAGTGCACTCCAGGAATTCGGGATCACAGGCTGTCCTGGGACAGGGGGAACCTGCACACAGGTCTGTGTGTGCGCTGCACAATCCACCAGCACCACAACCCACCCAGAGCTCCACCAGAAGTGCTGCTGCACAGTAATTAAGCTTATGAGTGAGCAAACTGGGTTCAACTGCAGTATTTAATAAAAGAGCAGTCAGAGAAATGACTGGGAACCACGGGCATGAAGAGGAGAGTTTAGACAAGTGACAGCTGATCAATACTGGGGTGACACGAGACTGATTATGTATCCCCTTAATAAATATACATTAATTTCTGATCTACCGTGTCAAACCCACTTGTCTGACACTGGGTTGTATTACATTTCTCTGCTGTTTTTATAGGTTGAGTCCCAAGAACCAGAATTTATTGACACTGCTTTATAAATCTTTAAAAGGGCAAGAGAGACTGACTTAATCAGAACGAATCGTTTCCCTTTTGTTTGGACTAGTTTAAAACCAGTTGCTTGCGACTTGATACAATTTAAGTGACTAATTATGACTTGATTTTCTCCCCTCCCTATCCCTTTGAATCATAATCAGCGTTTCCAGCTAATGAATTTACCATTCTCAGGGCACTATTAAGGAAAGGCTTGGTCTTCTCCACGAACAGTGTGATTTATGCAAGTTCCCCACCGACTTCAGGGAGCCGAGTGATTAATTCACAAATAATTTATCTGACAAATGTTGCTTCCCCTCTCCCCCTCCCCACCCGTGCAAACTGCCTGTGGGCGAATTAGAAATTTCTCAATTATCCATTATTCATTATCCTTGCGGGTTTTCCCCCGGTAAATAATTTTGCTGTAATTTTTATGGGCACCCTCTGAGCTCTGGGGCAGGTTCTGAGGTGGCCTCGTTCCATCCCCAGCCAGGAGGGTTCCCACACCCCACCGGCACAGGGGGAACGGGAATGAGACTTTCTGACACACAAAATTACAGCTAATTCTGTACGATCCTCAATTATTTATCCATAGGCCCACTTTGAAGTATTTTAGGCAGGAGTTACATAAGAGGAGTGTATTGTTATTCCTCCCTGTGCCCTCCTTTTCCTGGGATGGTGCTGGGGGGATCTGCGGGAACGGCCCTGGGGACAGCCCTGGGACAAGTCTGGGGACAACCCTGGGGATAACGACAGGGACAGCCCTGGGGACATGGGGACAGCCCTGGGACAGCTCTGTGACAGCCCTGGGACAGCCCTGGGACAGCCCTGGGGACAGGCCTGGGACAGCTCTGGGGACAGGCCTGGGGACAGCCCTGGGACAGCTCTGGGGACATGGGGACAGCCCTGGGACAGCCCCGGGAACATGGGGACAGCCCTGGGGACAGCCCTGGGACAGCCCTGGGGACAACGCCAGGGACATCCCCAGGGCAGGGCTGTGTCCCAGGGCAGGGCTGTGTCCCCAGGACAGGCTGTGTCCCCAGGGCAGGGCTGTGTCCCCAGGACAGGCTGTGTCCCCAGGGCAGGCTGTGTCCCCAGGGCAGGGCTGTGTCCCCAGGACAGGCTGTGTCCCCAGGGCAGGGCTGTGTCCCCAGGACAGGCTGTGTCCCCAGGGCAGGCTGTGTCCCCAGGGCAGGGCTGTGTCCCCAGGACAGGCTGTGTCCCCAGGGCAGGGCTGTGTCCCCAGGACAGGCTGTGTCCCCAGGGCAGGCTGTGTCCCCAGGGCAGGGCTGTGTCCCCAGGACAGGCTGTGTCCCCAGGGCAGGGCTGTGTCCCCAGGACAGGCTGTGTCCCCAGGGCAGGCTGTGTCCCCAGGGCAGGGCTGTGTCCCCAGGACAGGCTGTGTCCCCAGGGCAGGGCTGTGTCCCCAGGACAGGCTGTGTCCCCAGGGCAGGCTGTGTCCCCAGGGCAGGGCTGTGTCCCCAGGACAGGCTGTGTCCCCAGGGCAGGGCTGTGTCCCCAGGACAGGCTGTATCCCCAGGGCAGGGCTGTGTCCCCAGGGCAGGGCTGTGTCCCCCGGAATGTCCCAGCCCAGGCTGTGAGCTCAGGCAGTGCTGTGTCCCCAGGGCTGGGCCAGCACCAGGCGGGTCCCGAGGGTCCCCAGAGTGGCATTTGTGTCACTGTCCCCGCTCCTGCCGGTGTCACCGGGCCTGACAGTGCCCGGGGCTGGCCTGGCTAAGCCCAGCCTTGGGGGGCTGCAGATCTGAGCCCAGCCTGACAGCACCTGGGGCTGTGAAGGGAACTCCTGATTTGTCAGATCAGATCCTCCTCTGACAGCAAATTCCAGGCACCCACTAATTCCACTCTTTATGGGGAAGGTTTTTTTTCCCCCCTTTAGGACCTAATATTCCATGTAAATGGAATTGATTTATGTCTGCAGAAGAAGCTCCTCAGTGAAGGAAAACAACCCAGGTCTGCAGAGGGAGGTTTGCCAGGAAACACGGGATGTGTCTCCTCCACCAAGGGGCTTCTCCTGCAGAAAACCCTTCAGTGCAGAAATGCTCCAGGCTGACAGAGCTTCATCTAATTTAAATGAAATAACTCCCTCCCTCGCTTTCCCTCTGACCTCTGCTTCTGGCTGGTTGTCATGGAAAATGGACAGATTAAACCCAGAAAGAATTTGATGGGGAACTAAACCAAATTGAAATTGTAGCCCTGGAGCCCTGTTTCCCAGCCTGTTCCTGTGGTGGCCCTGCTGACAGATAATTGAGCAGTGACAGTGATTAGGCACAGGTTACACAGGGGGAAGGGAGGGCAGGTAAGTAAAGGCACACTCTGGTCCCTGCAGGGCCTGCTGCGCCCTGTGTGCAGCCCAGCACGTCCCACCTGTGTGCAAAGGGAATCTGGCACATCTGGCTGGATCCCCACACGCCCTCCTGCTGCCCTCGCTGCTCCAGGGTAAGGGATGGACAGAGGGCAGGGACTGAGCCGTGCCAGGGGCACAGGAGGTGGATCTGGAGGGCTGATGAACGTGTGGAACTGGGAGTTTCCTGCTCCATTTTATGGCCCCTCTGACCCCTTCTTCACTTAGCAACATCGGGGGGAAAGCACAGCAGGTATCCATGATGCATA
>STGZ01010066.1:0-14812 GCA_007556475.1 Zosterops pallidus | reverse complement strand
CTGACCCCCTGGATCCAGCCTGTCCCCATCCCTCCCTGCCCAGTGCCACCCGATGTTCCAGCAGCAGGAACCCCAGGCACAGTGGAATGCTGCTCTGCATGGAAAAGGGGCTGTGTTGGGTTTTTTCTTTAACTAAAAACTGCCTCTGGTAATAAACCCTTGAAGGTCTCTGTGTTGGACAAATGTGCACCCGAAATGAAGAGCTCCTTCTAATCCTTCAGCGAAGGGCTCCTTCTAATCCTTCCCGGGCTCTGAAGTTCCCAAAGAAAGAGATGATATCAGGAGTACTTTGTTTTGATCATCAACCTTATCCTCACCCAGTATCTCGTGAAGCAGCCTCCTAATTGCTGCCCTACCCCACGCTAAGGACAGAATTTGCACAGCTTCTCCATTTAAATGTTACTTGTTTAATTAACTGCTCCACACCCAGACACGAAGAAACCGCAGCGCTTCAAAAGCTGCAGGAAAAAGCTGCAGAAAAGGATCCCAAACGCCCTGGGAACAGAACAGCACAAAAAAAGGCCTTTTTTAAACAGCTCAGTCAGCGCACACGGAGCTCAACACATCCCTAAAATTCACCTCTGTGAATATGGGCTCACACCAGCTCCGAGGGCAGAGGAATCTCCCGGTTTGTGATCTGTATTTCAGCAATAATTCAGCAGGATTGGTATTTCCAGCTGCTCCTCAGTGCTGACGGCCCCACGGAAGCAACAGCAGCCCCAAGGAACCCCGGGGACACTCTGGGCTTCCCATTAAACATTAACCTTTGAGTGTGAGATTTGCAACTGCATTTGAGTATTAAAGCAGCAAAACAAAGTCCTGGGCTGCTCGAAGCGCTGATTTCCATCCCTCGCAGGGCTCCAGGCTCCTCCCTCTCGGCCCGCCCGGATCTCTTTGATGCCGCTCAGGGCTGGTTACTCCGTCTGCTCCCAGCGACAAGTGACACTTTCTCCGGGGTCACCGCACTGAACCCCACAGAAACCCCTGTTAACGACCGCACTGGGATCCCAGAACATGGTGCTGGTTTTTACTGGGGTGCACAAGCAGCATTTCCCAGACTTTGTCCAAGTCCTTCCGTGGACCTTGGATATTTTAATCTCTGCTGCCCACACAGACTAAGGCAGTGTTACAAAGGACACCTCTTTGTACTCAGACCGAGGGCCAGCATTTGCAAACTGAGATTTCCTGCTGCACCCCACGGGGAGATCAAGGGCTGCCCGTTCCACAGACACCTATTTGATCAGCACAGGGGCCTCGAGTGAGCCAGTAAAACAACTGCTGTGCTCCTTTCCTGCTCCTTCATCCCAGTTCAAAGCTCCCAAGGTGAGTTTGTGGCTGTAGCTGCACCACAACAGCCCAGCCTGTCACACACTGCAGCTCCTACCAGAATATTCCAAGGCTCCTCCACCCAAAGGACCCAGAGCTGAGGCCCCAGCAAAGCTGAGCCCTCAAACAGGACATGAAATAAATGAATTTTCATTTCCTCAAGCTTTCAGAGCATTATAGACGCAGCCCATGCAAAGTTTTGGAGTTAAAAGAAATGAAGACACTTCAGAGGGAGCTGAGAATGGCTGAGGGTGGGAAAGAGCATCAAGTCCAAACTGTGCCCAGTGCCCACCCTGCNCACACACTGCAGCTCCTACCAGAATATTCCAAGGCTCCTCCACCCAAAGGACCCAGAGCTGAGGCCCCAGCAAAGCTGAGCCCTCAAACAGGACATGAAATAAATGAATTTTCATTTCCTCAAGCTTTCAGAGCATTATAGACGCAGCCCATGCAAAGTTTTGGAGTTAAAAGAAATGAAGACACTTCAGAGGGAGCTGAGAATGGCTGAGGGTGGGAAAGAGCATCAAGTCCAAACTGTGCCCAGTGCCCACCCTGCCCCCAGCCCAGAGCACTCAGTGCCACCTCCAGGTGACACCTCCAGGGATGGGCACTCCAAACCTCTCCGGGCAGCCCCTGCCAAGGCCTGAGCTCCCTTTCCATGGGGAAATTCCTCCCTCTTTACCCAATTCCTCAGAATTGAGTAAAACATCTTTCCCAGGACAAGGCAGCACCAGCCTGTTCTCCCTGCATGGCACCATTTAACCTCTATTTATGAGCCAGGCTCCATCCATCATAAAACATCCTGAAAGGAAAAACAGTCCCTGGGAACTGTCAGACCCACCCTTAGGAGTTCTGGACAGAGAGACATCAAAGCTCAACCTGCTCTGGGAATCCCAAACCAGCAGGACACACTCCTGATCCGAGCCCACGGCTCACTGGGTATTAAACCTGCACTGCTGGGAAAAAAAATGGGTTTCCTTTGCCATGCAGTATTAGCAGGAAAAAAATATAATCAGCTGGATCATTCCCCCAGACTGGCTCCCAGCATCGCTGCAGGAATGTCTGAGCAGGGAAGGGGGAAGGATGGAGCAGCAGAAAGGGAACAAAATTCCAGCTGAAATTGGCCATCCAGGCTCAGAGCACTAATCCAAGGAGTCACTCACACTGTGACTGAATTCCCTCAATCATAACCAAAACCACTCATAAACCCCATGGAATCTGCGGGGTGAGCGTTTCAGAGGACTGAAAAGGATGACATTTATTTTTCCAAGCTTAATAAAAAATCCTAGAGATTGGATCAACGTTGGGAAAATAACTGACCATCCCCCTTGCATAAAGGATCATCAATAGTTCTCTAGATCATGGAAGCATGGAAAGGTTCCATTGGAGCCCCCTGGGATAGTGAAGGTGTCCCTGCCTTGGCAGGGGTGGAATGAGAGGGGCTTTAAGGCCCTAAACCACTCTGGCATTCCAGGATTCCTCCCAGGAGTCTGGGTGGGCCAATCCACAGGAACTGCAGCAATTTCCTCAGCAGGAATTGCCCCTCCAGCATTAAAACCTAAACCCAGCAGGGCACCTCTCTCCTCCTGCTTCCCCCAGCACTGGCCCTGCTGGTTGGCTGCTGGTGATCCCACCTGCTCTTCCCAAAATAACACACTCCTCCTCAGCAGGGCACAGTCCACAGCTCCAAACAAACTGGCCTTACACAACACGATTCTCCCCACGTGGCCAAAGGCTCCCGTGCCCACAGGTGATCCCGTCTCACTTCACTGCTCCTTGGAAAACTCCAGCACGGACCCAAAGCCCAAGGATACGCTCAACACCTCACCTTGCTTTTGTCTTCTAAAACTAAAACCAACTCAACAGTTTTGTTCTTGGGAACTGCACTGCTTCATTCCACCATCTGCTTCCAGGTATTTGAGACAACAGCACAGAGAAGCTCTAAGATCCCTGAGGCTGGAAAAGCCCTCCCAGCCCATCCAGTCCCAGCTGGGCCCCATCCCCACCCTGTCCCCAGCCCAGAGCACTCAGTGCCACCTCCAGGAATTCCCTGGGCACCTCCAGGGATGGGCACTCCAAACCTTCCTGGGCAGTTCCAAGGCCTGAGCATCCTTCCCATAAAGAAATTCCTGCTGACGGCCAAAATTCATCTGTGAAAGATGAAGCTGAAGTGGTCGTTTTTTTTTTCCTGCAAGACACAACATTCCCCAGCAGAGCTGCTGTGGGAAACAGAGAGAAAAGCAGGAGCAGGGAGGCCATGGACACACTGGAAGCACTCCCCACATTAACATCACTGCTCTGTACCACTTATTTCATGTGCCACAACAAAGGTGACAGAAGGGAAGGAAAAACAGAAGGCCTGAAATTGCCTCTTTTGCAAGAGGAAGTTAGGGTGTAACAGCCATGAAATCGGGTGTGCAGTCACTGCTGGCACCACATCCCAAACCCCACACCAACATCTGCCACCCTAAAGCCTCTTAGAGCTTTTGGAAATTCCCCTGCTGCTCATCCTTGAGTTTCACAGCCCTCAGTCACACACAGCACTCTGGGGCCAGCCATAATTAAATAAACTTTCTCTAAAGCAAAAGGGAAAAACCCAGCAAAACATTGATAAACTTCTGACTTTGGATCCTCCCCATGCCAGGCACTGAAGGAGGTGGGGAAACTCTGCCTTAAGGATCTTCAAACTCAACCAGGGCCACCCCTGCCATGGCAGGGACACCTCCCACTGTCCCCAGCCCAGTGTCCAGCCTGGCCTTGGGCACTGCCAGGGATCCAGGGGCAGCCACAGCTGCTCTGGGCACCCTGTGCCAGGCCCTGCCCACTCTCACAGGGAGGAATTTTTCCCTAATACCCAATCTAAACCCATCTGTCCTGCCCTATGGCAGTGGGAAGCCATTCCCCGTGTCCTGCCACTCCAGGGCTGGTTCAGGCTCCCTCTCTGTCTCTCTCAGATGCCTCCAGATCCTGGGAGGTGCTGTGAGGTCTCCACAGGAGCTTCCCTTCCCCAGGCTGAACATTCCCAGCTCTCCCAGGCTGTCTCTGGAGGGGCTCCAGTCTCTGTGTGAAGGTGCTGGGCTCCTCTGGACCTGCTCCAGCAGCTCCACGTCCTGCTGATGCTGGGAGCAGCAGAGCTGTGCCTCACACTCCTCACAGAACTCAAAACCAGCTGTGCTGGGCACAGACACAACAGCTTCAATGTGCTTCAGTGCTCTGGCCTAGAGAGATCTCCATGGTTCTGAAGCCCCTCCTGCTCCCAGCAGCAACTCACCACCTGCTGTGGAACAGGGAGAAGGTTCCCAGGCAGAGCTCAGGGTCGAACATCAGCCCCTCACGATCAGGGAAATGTTTAGGTTGGAAAAGCCTTTGGGGAGCACCCAGCCCAATCTCCTGTGTGGAGCAGCTCCCAGGCTGCCTGGCCCAGGTGTGGATGTCCCTGTGTCCCTGTCCCTGTCCCTGCAGTGTCCCCTGCCCAGGATGGGTCTCGCCCAGGCTGCCTGGCCCAGGAGAGGAGGTCCCTGTGTCCCTGTCCCTGTCCCTGTCCCAGCCCTGCAGTGTCCCCTGCCCAGGCTGAGTCTCACCCAGGCTCCCTGTCCCTGTGTCTCTGTCCCTGTCCCTGTGTCCCTGTCCCTGTCCCAGCCCTGCAGTGTCCCCTGCCCAGGCTGAGTCTCACCCAGGCTCCCTGTCCCTGTGTCTCTGTCCCTGTCCCTGTGTCCCTGTCCCTGTCCCAGCCCTGCAGTGTCCCCTGCCCAGGCTGAGTCTCACCCAGGCTCCCTGTCCCTGTGTCTCTGTCCCTGTCCCTGTGTCCCTGTCCCTGTCCCAGCCCTGCAGTGTCCCTGTCCAGGATGGGTCTCACCCAGGCTGCCTGGCCCAGGAGAGGAGGTCCCTGTGTCCCTGTCCCTGTCCCTGTGTCCCTGTCTCAGCCCTGCAGTGTCCCCTGCCCAGGCTGTCTCTCACCAAAGCACAGATATTTTACCCTGAGGATAACTGACCCCAGTCAGTCACCCAGACTCCCTGGGCAGGAGGGGAACAAGCACTTCCCTTCACAGCTCAGCTCCTTCAGAGCCCTGCACGGACAGGGAAGGGGCATCTGCCTCCTCCACTGACTAAAAAAGGAACCGTGAAACGTTACCTCAGAAGGAGGGATTTACATCACAGAGGTGAGAACTTTGGGAGAGGTTCCAGCCCCGGGGAAAGCCAAGGCAGAGTATGAAACACATTGGGGGGAGGATGGGAAATACTTGGTCATGGAAGAAAATTTAGGATATACCATGGACAGTGCAACATTAAAGAATGTTATAGTAAATCAGGGAATCGTGGTTTGGGTGGGAAGGGACTTTAAAAACCATCTCATCCCAACCATGGCAAGGAACAAGAACTAGGAGAATGCAGAAGCAGTAAATAACAACTGAGCACAAAGAAAAACAATCTTCCAACTGAAAAATAAAAGGAAACAAGCTGCAGAGCTAAGCTGAAAAAACATCCTTTGGTATTTTCCAATCTGCTAAACGGTGCAGACTGAGCACCTGCCCAGCAGGAATGGGGTGTCCTGGCCCAGGGGCCGAGGGCTCCCAGGATAACCTGGATATCCCATTCCCTGGGCTGAGCTTGACTTAACCTAACCTGGAACCATGGCTGCTGTCAACAGCACTGCAGCAACCCCATCACATTCCAGCCCCACATTCCAACTGCCCAGCAGAACTTCCAGCAGTGGGACTCGTGTTCAGGGAAACAGAAGCACAGAGTCCTGGGATGGTTTGGGTGGGAAGGGACCCCAAAGCCCCCCCAGGGCCACCCCTGCCATGGCAGGGACACCTCCCACTGTCCCCAGCCCAGCCCCAGTGTCCAGCCTGGCCTTGGCCACTGCCAGGGATCCAGGGGCAGCCACAGCTGCTCTGCCAATTCCAGCCCTGCCCTGTGGCAGTGGGAAGCCATTCCCTGTGTCCTGTCCCTGTCCCCAGTCCCTCTGCAGCTCTCCTGGAGCCCCTTTAGACCCTGGGAAGGGCTCTGAGCTCTCCCCGGAGCTGTGCTGTCTGCAGGTGAACATTCCCAGCCTGGCTGCAGAGCAGAGGGGCTCCAGCACCTCTCTGGTTCCCTCCAGCAGGTCCCTGTGCTGCCGGGAGCCGCAGCAGGAGCTCCGGGAAGGGGAGGTGTGTGAGCCCTGCTCCCCGTGAGCTCGGCCCGGCACAGCCACAGCAGAACACGCCGCACCACGAGGCTGCCGCTGCCACCCAACCACAGCCGGGTTAAATCCCCAGGACAGCCCTGGCTCTGTCCCTGCGCTCCCTCTCCCGGCTCCCCCATCCCGGCGCTGTCCCCGGCCCCAGCTGCGGAGCTCCCGGCGCTGTGCCCGAGGCTGTGCCGGGCCACCCCGCACGGACACGGCGCCAGCACGGGGCAGCCTGGCCCCGAGCCCGGCCCTGGCACCGACACACCGTGCCCTTCGTCCTGCGCCTCGGGGACACGGGGACACCGAGCGACCTGGGAGCTGGCGGCCTCCATTATCCTCCGCCAAGAAAAGAAATCCATCTTAACATAAAAGAATTCAATTAAACGGCGTCCCCGGGGATCTGCCGAGGGAAGAAAACACAAATAAACAGCTAAGGAAACACAAGCACCTCGTCCCCGCCCCGCTGCACGGCCAGGCGAGGAGCTGGAACGAGCTGCAGGCTGTGCGAGGCTGGGAGGAACGGAAGGAAAGGAACAAACTGCCACAGAAGAAAACCCCAAATGTCACAGCAGAGCCGCCAGTGCCTTCTCTGAGGTGTGGCAGAACGCAGTCCTCGCAAGGAATCAAAGGCAAAACTGAAACTGAAGCAGCTTCTTGTGCTCTGTTTCCTCCTTCCTTCCTGTGGCTGCAGCAGGCAGACCATCCCCGCTCCTGCAGGTTTGTGCCTCTGTCTCTGCTCCAAAAGCTGCCCAGGGAAATCAGGATCACAGCGACTCCAGAGTCACCCGTGTCACTCCAGAGCTCTGAGAGCAGCAAACTGCAGGCCTGAAATCCCACTGCACCCCCAGGTTCCCTGAAGTGCAGCAGGGGCACTGCCAGCCCCACACAAACCCCAGAGTGAGCAATTCAAATGTTTGGGAGGTTTCCCTGCAAAGCCAAAGTCCCACAGGGCTCCAGTTCCCTCCACACCTTCACAGATGAGCTGGATGTGGCTCGAGGGGGCACCAGGGAAGTCTGCAGATGGTACAAAACCGGGAGGAGCTGCTGATTCCCCAGAGGCAGAGAGGCCTTGCAGAGAGACCAATCCAGGGGCTGGGAATCACCAAGTGTGTGAGGTTTAACCCAGGCAGGTGCTGGATGCTCCACCTGGGCTGGGGCAGCTGGGATGGAGAGGCTGGAGAGCAGCTCTGGGAAGGGACTGGTCCTGGTGGATGACAAGGGGGATCTCAGCCAGGAGGGACATCCCTGTCCTGGGGAGCAGCAGGGACAGCACGGAGGGAGGGACTGTCCTGCTCTGCACTGGAGAGGCCTCACCCCCCCCATCCTGGGATTGGGCACCTCAATAAAACACAACTACAGCTGCAGGGGAGTGCCCAAAGGAGGGACGTGGGGATGGGGAAGGCTCTGGAGCAGCTGAGGGCACTGCAATGTTCAGCTGGAGGAGCCTGAGCTCAGACCCCCCCCAGGGGCTGTAACTCCTCCCGAGGGGCAGCTCTGCTCTCTGCTCCCTGTGAGCAGGGACAGGACACAGGGAATGGCTGGAGCTGTGCCAGGGAGGGTCAGGCTGGACAGCAGGAAAGGTTCTTTTCCAGAGGGTGCTGGCACTGCCCAGGCTCTCAGGGAATGGGCACAGCCCTGAGGCTGCCACAGCTCTGCTCCCAGGGGTGCCAGGATGGGATTGTTGGGGTGTCTGTGCAGGGACAGGGCACAGGGAATGGCCAGAGCTGTGCCAGGGGAGGGATAGGATGGATTTAAGGGAAAGGTTCTTTTCCAGAGGGTGCTGCCACTGCCCAGGCTCTCAGTGAATGGGCACAGCCCTGAGGCTGCCAGAGCTCTGCTCCCAGGGATTCCAGGCTGGGATTGTTGGGGTACAGGGCCAGGAGCTGGATCCACAATCCCTGTGGGGCCCTACAGCTCAGGAGATTCCATGGAAAGCTGTGCCAGAGAAGTTTTCCCTCTGCCCCGGCCAGGGATGAGCTCTGAGCTCTGCCCTCAGTGACTCCCTGCCCTTTGCCATTTCAGCAGAAGGTTTTTATTCTCGTGCCTTCCGGCTTCCCCTCGTGCCCAGACGACCCCGGTGTCCTCAGGCAGCCCGGGCTGACTCCAGGGGAAGGAATGGGGCGTGTGGGGGCCGTGACACGGGGACAGCCACCCCCAGAGCTCTCAGGTAAGAGACTGAGAGGGACAGGAGGAGCAGCCCCAGCCCTGCAGTGCAGAGCTGCCAGCTCAGGCCGAGGAGCTGCACTTCCTCCTGCCATCAGCTCACCCTGGCTGTGGTGACAGCCCCTGCTCACGGCTCGGGGCCACGTGGGGCTCGCTCTAAAGGCGCCCCTGACAAAAATGGCAATTCTGGTAAGACCTCAGGCCCTGCAGGCCTTTATTACTGTCACTCTCCAGGTGCCTCTGCTCCATCTGGGACCAAGAGGCTCTAAGAAACACAAAGATGGAATTTCCCACTTCCACACCTCATCCAACAGCAATATGTGTGGCACTCAAATTCCACCTAAATCCGAGACTTTTTTGCCTGAGATTTTCAAGCTTGGCCACGAAAGCTTCATTTCCTGAGATAACTGATATTTATTTGCCCAAGTTTCCCTCCAAACCAGAGTTAAGGTGCAGGTAAAAATAGCCCAGGCGGTGATAATAATGTCAATATTAGTTATTGCAGGGCTGGCAACTGGGGAGGATCAAAACAAGGAGCAGGGAAGTCCATCAGGAGTGAGGGGAGGATGGTGGGAGGAACAGGGAGCAGAGAGGGAAAAAGAAAAGCTCAAGTAGAGAAACACAGCAGCAGCCAGGAAAGACAACACACTCCTGCTTCCAATAATATTGAATCAAAGGAGACACTTAAGAGCCTTTGTTGCTACTCCTGGTCACAGAGAGGCCACATTCCTTCCCTGAGCCTTCCCTAAAGCCCCGAGATCTGCGGATTTTCCGTGAAAAGGAGGTAAAAGCACTGCAGCCCATCAGTGTAACCGGGAGCAGGGCCGTGTTCCCCACAAACAGGGCCAGGAGTGAGGGCTGGCTGCTCCCGGCTGAGGCTCCGTGTCTGACAGCCCGGCCCCAGCGCTGCCGTCACTCATTAACTCACCCTATTAACTCCTCAATTAGTTCTTCAGGAATTCTGCAGCCAGCAAAACAAGACCTCCCACAAACCTTCCTCCCTGCAAAGTTCTCTGAAGTTCTGTCAATCTGGCACGGGCTCCCCAGGGAATGGTCCTGGCCCGAGGCTGCCAGAGCTCCAGGAGTGTTTGGACACCAATCCCAGGGATGCCCAGGGTGGGATTTGGGGGGTCTCGGGCTGGATGATCCCTGTGAGTCCTTTCCAACTCAGGATATTTCCTGATCCTATGAGTGAAGCACCCAGCTCCTCCTTTGCTCTCAGCTCACCGACCTCACCCGCTTCTCCTGCACCATTTGCACCCAAATTTCCCAGTTATTCTTGTTCTACTCCTGTTCCAAACCCGAGCCTTACTCCACCAAGACTCTCTCCTATTTCCTGGCATTCCAGTTTGCCCATTTTTATGGCAGAGCTGCAGCTCCTGCCCTTGAGGCACCGTGCCTGGCAGCCCCTGTCAAACCCTCTGACACACAGGGAGCCCTGAGCCCGAGCACAGAGCCCAGGGCTGCTCTGGCTGCACCTCACCCCGGGCTGGCAGCAAGGAGAGCAGCAGAGTTCATCCCTCTGCTCCCAGCCCCAAACTCTGCTGAGCAGGGACAGGGCACAGGGAATGGCCAGAGCTGTGCCAGGGGAGGGATAGGATGGATTTAAGGGAAAGGTTCTCCCCCAGAGGGTGCTGGCACTGCCCAGGCTCTCAGGGAATGGGCACAGCCCCAGAGCTCCAGGAGTGTTTGGACAGCACTGCCAGGGATGGACAGGCTGGGATTGTTGGGGTGTCTGTGGATGGATCCATCATCCCTGTGGATCCCTCTGGGGCCCTACAGCTCAGGAAATTCCATGGGCAGGAGTGAGGTGTTCCCAGATCCACATCCCTGTGGGGCCCCACAGCTCAGGAGATTCCCTGGTTCTGTGAACAGGAGTGAGGTGTTCCCAGATCCATCATCCCTGTGGGGCCCCACAGCTCAGGAGATTCCCTGGTTCTGTGAACAGGAGTGAGGTGTTCCCAGATCCATCATCCCTGTGGGGCCCCACAGCTCAGGACACCCCATGGTNATGATCCCTGTGAGTCCTTTCCAACTCAGGATATTTCCTGATCCTATGAGTGAAGCACCCAGCTCCTCCTTTGCTCTCAGCTCACCGACCTCACCCGCTTCTCCTGCACCATTTGCACCCAAATTTCCCAGTTATTCTTGTTCTACTCCTGTTCCAAACCCGAGCCTTACTCCACCAAGACTCTCTCCTATTTCCTGGCATTCCAGTTTGCCCATTTTTATGGCAGAGCTGCAGCTCCTGCCCTTGAGGCACCGTGCCTGGCAGCCCCTGTCAAACCCTCTGACACACAGGGAGCCCTGAGCCCGAGCACAGAGCCCAGGGCTGCTCTGGCTGCACCTCACCCCGGGCTGGCAGCAAGGAGAGCAGCAGAGTTCATCCCTCTGCTCCCAGCCCCAAACTCTGCTGAGCAGGGACAGGGCACAGGGAATGGCCAGAGCTGTGCCAGGGGAGGGATAGGATGGATTTAAGGGAAAGGTTCTCCCCCAGAGGGTGCTGGCACTGCCCAGGCTCTCAGGGAATGGGCACAACCCCAGAGCTCCAGGAGTGTTTGGACAGCACTGCCAGGGATGGACAGGCTGGGATTGTTGGGGTGTCTGTGGATGGATCCATCATCCCTGTGGATCCCTCTGGGGCCCTACAGCTCAGGAAATTCCATGGGCAGGAGTGAGGTGTTCCCAGATCCACATCCCTGTGGGGCCCCACAGCTCAGGAGATTCCCTGGTTCTGTGAACAGGAGTGAGGTGTTCCCAGATCCATCATCCCTGTGGGGCCCCACAGCTCAGGAGATTCCCTGGTTCTGTGAACAGGAGTGAGGTGTTCCCAGATCCATCATCCCTGTGGGGCCCCACAGCTCAGGACACCCCATGGTTCTGTGATGCTGGAGCTCCCCTATACCACTGCTGGGCTTAGGGAAAATAAGTTCTTGGTCCCCCTTTTTTGCCACCAGAAAACTCAGGGGAGATCTCAAAGGAAGCACTCCCTGCACAGAGGATGGAAAAGCAGCACGGGAAAACACTGGGATATCTCCCCACCAAAGAGGAGAGGAAGCATTAAGGAACCAAGGCCCCCTTCTCGCTCAGGATCTCACTGTGGGGACAGCAGGGATGGGATTCCCCCCTGCTGCCTCCCAATCCCAGCAGGAAACTGTGATCAGAGCAGGGGGATCCCACTCTGGAACACGGCTGGGCCCCCCAGGCCCCTGTTTCCCGGGAAAGCTCCGCCAGCAGCGACCTGGAGCCTCCCAAAAATCCTGTAAGCCCACAGAGAGCTTTTCCCCTGGTAACAAACCCCCGAGCAGCAGCTCTCGCACTGCGCTGCCTCGTCGTTATTATTTTTGACAGTTTCCAATTTGTGAAGTCAGAAATCCACCCTGTCCCTCCCACAGCACATACAGAGCTCCTGGAACACCAGGCTTGAGCAGGAGATGCTCCCACAACAAACCTTCCCCCAGTGCAGGGCTCTGCAGGAACCTTTCTGCACCACCAGCCTGTCCCCATCCCCACTGCCAGCCAGGACATTGTCCCACATCCCTGGATTGCAAGGTTAATCCAAAACAAGCACAAAAATCACCAGGAATATCAGTGTACACACAGAAAACAAACCTTCACCTCAGAGCAGTTTGTTCCTCCCCAACCCTCACCACCTTCTGCAGAGCAAATGTCACCCAGGCCAGCCCAGGCCACGATGTGCTCCCACTGACAGCCCAAAATTTAACTTTGCTTCCCATGAGATCACCATTGGTTGCCATGGAAATCCCTATACTACCATCCACCGAGGGGTTTTTTTTTAACCACTGAAGTATTTTGGCAGCATGTTCGCTTTTAAGTGTCAGAGTAATAAGAGAAAACATAAATGTTTCTTCTCTCATCAGGCTTTAAACAGAGCTTTATAACCTAAATCTGCTCCTAAGAGCTTGGTTCAAACCTGTGGGGCCGGGCAGGGCCAGAACCACCACTTTCTCCTTTCTGAGACACAAAATAAACAAACGAAAACAACCTTCAAGTTTTTAAAACACCAATTTCCAAGCGGGGGATCAAGCGAGGAAAAACCTCTCAGGCCCCTCCGAGTTCTGTCAGTTTTTTTTTTTCACTTCCTAGTTTGGTTGGGGTTTTTNTTTTTTTTTTTTTTTTTTTTTTTTTTTAGCCGGTGCAAAAACAAGGCCCTCAAATTCATCAGGGCCCTCCCAGGCTGTGCCGGGAGCCGCTTTTCTCCTGTCAGATCAATCTGGTGGTGATTCCAGCGGGGCCTCCACTCCCACCTCCATCTCTGGCCGTTAATAAAATCAACACGGTGACATTGACAGCCCGTTCTGCTCCCCGAGGTGGGCAGGGCCCCGGGGAGGGGACACCTGTGGGCGGCTGGTCCCCCTCCGGTGAGCCCCGGGAGGGACCTGACCCCGCCAAGGGTGACCTGAGCCCGGGAGAGGGACCCTGAGCACTGATCCCCCTCCTCTCACCCCCGGGAGGGACCCTGAGCACTGATCCCCCTCCTCTCACCCCCGGGAGGGACCCTGAGCACTGATCCCCCTCCTCTCACCCCCGGGAGGGACCCTGAGCACTGATCCCCCTCCTCTCACCCCCGGGAGGGACCCTGAGCACTGATCCCCCTCCTCTCACCCCCGGGAGGGACCCTGAGCACTGATCCCCCTCCTCTCACCCCCGGGAGGGACCCTGAGCACTGATCCCCCTCCTCTCACCCCCGGGAGGGACCCTGAGCACTGATCCCCCTCCTCTCACCCCCGGGAGGGACCCTGAGCACTGATCCCCCTCCTCTCACCCCCGGGAGGGACCCTGAGCACTGATCCCCCTCCTCTCACCCCCGGGAGGGACCCTGAGCACTGATCCCCCTCCTCTCACCCCCGGGAGGGACCCGAGCCCCGGGAACAGGAGCAGAGCCTCGGGAACAGGAGCAGAGCCTCGGGAACAGGAGCAGAGCCTCGGAAAGGGGACTGACCCCTGGGAATGGGGATCTGACCCTTGGGAAGGGGACTGACCCCTGAGAGGGGGGATCTGACCCTTGGGAAGGGGAGCAGACCCCTGGAATGGGGATCTGACCCTCGGAAAGGGGACTGACCCCTGGGAATGGGGATCTGACCCTCGGAAAGGGGACTGACCCCTGGGAATGGGGATCTGACCCTCGGAAAGGGGACTGACCCCTGGGAATGGGGATCTGACCCTCGGGAAGGGGATCTGACCCTCGGGAATGGGGACTGACCCCTGGGAGGGGGGATCTGACCCTTGGGAAGGGGATCTGACCCTTGGGAATGGGGACTGACCCCTGGGAAGGGGACTGACCCCNGGGGACTGACCCCTGGGAGGGGGGATCTGACCCTTGGGAAGGGGATCTGACCCTTGGGAATGGGGACTGACCCCTGGGAATGGGGATCTGACCCCTGGGAGGGGGGATCTGACCCTCTAGAAAGGGATCAGACAGCCGAGAGGGATGTGACCCATAGGATGGGAACCAGACCCCCAGGAAGGGGGACCCTCAGAAGGGTGATCTGACTCCCAGGAGGGGAACCTGACCCCCGAAAAGGAACTTGACCCCCGGGACTGACCCGACCCCCAGGAGAGGGACAGGAACCTCGAAACGGGGACTGACCCCCGGAAAAAGGCCCAAACCCCAGGCAGGTGATGTGACCCCCGGGCAGGGGACCCCCGTAAGGTGACCAGAGCCCGGGGAGTGCGAGCTGAGCCCCAGGAGCGGGAGCTGAGCCCCGGGAAGGGTGACCTGACCCCTGACCTTGGCACCGGCACCGCTCCCGCAGCTCGGGCCCCTCCCGGCCGGCCAGGTGCGCTCCGGGAGCCCCCGGCCCCGCCAGCCCGCCCCGCACGCACCAAAACACGGCTAAAGGAAACTGTCACGCGCCGAGCAGGCGGATTTAACCCAGATCCGCACGGAACGGGGCGGCGGGAGCAGGGCCCGGCCCCGGACAGCGGCTCGGAGGGGGAGATTTTTAACCCCCCAAACGGTGCGGAACCCTCAGAGCGCGGGGGGCGGCCCCGGGAGGCCGGAGCGGAGCCCCGGGGGGGCGGCGGGGCCCAGCCCGCGGCGCCGGGCCCAGCCCCGAGCGCGGCCCCGCGAGGGCGGCGGTGACGGCCGGGTCTCACCTGCGGGTGCCGGGCTGCCCTCGGGCGCTGGCG
>STGZ01010064.1:123719-137087 GCA_007556475.1 Zosterops pallidus | reverse complement strand
GTCTCTTCAAGTTTGCTCATATCACTAAGGGAGGAGTTTTAAAGAACTAGGAGACAATCAAGCACCAATTTCCATTTATACTCAAAGACAATTTAGTATCCAATTCCAGTTATTGGCTTTGAGAAATCTCTTTGTAAAGAGATCTCTTCACATGACCATATTTTTATATTTGGAAGGATAGATACCTCTCCTGGAATGTCTGTCCAGTTAAATAATAATCAGATTTTTGTTGGGAAAATTAAGTTGTAATTACATGTGTAATAAACCACTGCACTGTTGAATGTGGCCAATGAAACATAAGGGAAGAAATTTCATGTTTTGTTTGGAGAGTGGCAGCAGGTTTAGTAACAGAGCTGTAAGAACAATGATGGGAGTGAGAAGTTCACCATCATTTTAATTTACACAGCACAGGGAGCCTGCAGTGCAATACATTGTGCCTTTTAATTAGTTTTCCATGTAAGTAACTTTCCAGGTAGTGTGGAAACATTGGCCAAGAAAACAAAGCAATTTTATATTGGAAAAAAACAACCATATGAACTAGAAAAATATGGCTGAGAAAATAGCATTTTCCCCCATTTATTTGTGTGCTCAGTTGTTTTTTATTGATACCCAATAAGTAACCAGATATTTGAGGCCTGATGGTACCTGAGTAATCTGAACTTTAAGGCACAGAGGTGAGCACAGCTCTGGAGGAGGGAGTCCCTCTTCAAAGCTTTCCCCAGTGCTCAGTAGAATACCTTTTCATTGGGCAACTACATTGCCTTTCCTTTGGGTTGTGATCCTTTCATCTGGTTTATAAACTGTTATCCATGAGCAATTATGGATTGGGAGCAAATCCAAGGAAGTCAGTGAGACTGTTGCATAAGGAAGCAGCAATGTCTGAAGACAGAGAGCCTTGGCTGGCAGGGAGAAGCCCAGAGAATGTGAAGGAAACCAATCTGCTCACATCTGCAGAAATTACCTGTGAGACAACCAGAGGTGACTGAGTGAGATGGGAGCTGTGGTGAAGGGCTGTGTCAGGAGGAAAATCTCCAGGTCTTTATTCCAACTTTGTTTTCCATCAGGACTGACATCAAAGCTAGGGCAGGTTTATGAGGACGTTATCCAGTCATGTTCTTAAAACCCCTGAGGACAGACATGGGCTCACCCCTCAATGCATATGTTTTTACAGCAACACAGTGAATAAATTTTTATTTAATCTCACCAGAATGTTCTATTGAACTTCTCGAAGAGCCAGATGTATTTAGCTCTGAGAGGATTCAATACCTCTGAGGGTGTCAAGCACCTCACAGAAAATGGCTTGAAATAATAGCAAGACAACTTCTCTGGACATGCTTTGTAAAACAAAAGGTTTTAATAATGACAAAGATAACAAACATTATCAAACAAAAGAAATATAAGTTGATCACAGCGCAGAGAACACTCTTACACTACTGAGGCAGTCCAGAAAAGCTATTGAGCCCCCCTGTGCAGTTTTTTAAGTACTTAGTGGTCCAGGTGGGCTTGTTTGGAAACACCCACTGGGGTGTGGGAGTGCATTACTACAATGTTCCTTTTTCCAAATTGCACGCATTGAATGTTTTCACAAGCTGAGAAGAGCCTGTGTTTGTTTTCCTGAGGGCACAGTGTTAGCTCAGGCACAGCCTTACTGCCCACCCTGACCCCAAAGGGTTTCCTTCAGAACTGGGGCACCTGGTCTATTGTTCCCCAGCCGCTACTGACCCATGGGGCTGCACCATCTCATGTGTGGGATTTCACATTTTTTAAATCAAGAAATGTATTTATTTCTTTATTTAAAATGGCAAGGGAGGAGTTATTAGTGTATAAACACATGCTAATTACATATATTGTGCTAAATAGACATGTTGTAAAAGACATAATGTGTTAAATTCTGGAGGGATTTTCCAACAGGACTTTGTGGCAGAGCCATGGGTGGCTCAGGAGAGGAAGGATGCTCTTGCTGAATGGTTACTGGGGTTTGTGTGTCAAGGGGGTGGCAGACAGATTTGAATTTTCATTTTGAATAGGCTGCTGTTGGAATTATTTTCAAGAGTAGCAGAATTCCAGGCTGCAAGACTTCCTGGCATGGGGATGTTCTGCTGCTCCAGCTGCTGGAGCAGTGTGACCCCAAGAGCACCAGAGCAATGCAAGTAAATATATTATTATTCTAATTGTGGATGGGATCCGTGGTGTATCGTCAAAGAGAAGGGAAAACCTGCTGCCACTTACTCCAGCTGCCAAAATGTATTTGCTTTGTCATAACTCAGATCAAGAGTTTACCAAAGCAAGGAGAAATTTCCTTTGTGTCTGGTATGAAGTGTTTTACAAATGCTTTGTAAAACAATGCTTCTTAATATAGAAAAAGGAATTCAAAATAAGGAACTCCCACCATCTTGGCAATTTCTTTTCCTATATTCTTACATAAAATCAGAGTGAAAATCCAAATGTAATTTTCAGTATATTTTTAGTGCTTCTGCTATTTGGAATGTGATTTCAATTCTTACATTTCCTTCAGTGCTATGAAAACATTTAGTTTTTTTGATATAACTCAGAAGAATTTCTCACTGTCTATGTATTGACAGATATCAACCAAATAACCAACCATGGATGCCCTGCATATGATGATTTATATCAACTGAATTTAATTCAATAGCAAATGACTCAATTTAATTCAGCAAAATTCAGTAAAATTCCAAACATTAAATATAAATAAAAATAGATTTTCTTATGCAAGAATTATATTTTTATATTTTTAATTTTTTTTTCTTTCATAATTCTATGGATCTTCTGTCTTGCTTTTTACAAACTCAAATTCATGACATTGCTTTTAGATATAGAACAATGTTTGATATTGTGAAAAATCCACCATTGAGTTTGATTTTCCTTTATTCCCTAAGCAAATTTTGAAGTTCTTATCATAGTATTTCACTGATCTGTACTTGCTGCTTTTATCCTGGTTTATTCCCCTTTCCCTTCCTCCTAGACCTAGGGACTAAAAAAATCTGGGTATTTGCAGGAACTTGCCATTGTTTTACACTGTATAACCATAAAATGTTTCTGTACTATTTAAAGGTAAATAAATCAGTTGTGTAAAATGAATAAAAGCTATGAAACATCCAGATGGAGCTTTCTACCCATCAAAAAGGTAATCAGCATTTTGCTTAGCAACCACACTTTAATTATGCCAGTTAATCTTGGAGGTGGGAACAGAAGTGGGAAATCTGATGCTTAACTAAAATTGATTGATTCCTTAAAATGTCCTTGGATAAAAGGAGGGGAATAACCTGGCCTTTGGAAACCAGTGCACAAACAAAGTATAGCTAAAGTGATTTCATCATTTGAAGGTGTTTGACTGATCACTTGTGCCTTTGTTGTCAGCAGTGTTACAATCTTTAGTAGTTTTGGTAGTAATCTCTTGAAAGGAAACAATTTTGAGGGAGGCAATAATAAGGTTGCTGCTTCTTCAAGTGAAGAAAAAACATGTTTTACAATAAAATTTCAAAACAAAAATATGGTGAAAACAGTAATCTGTTAACTAACCACTCTTCCTATTGTTTTTCTAGGAATGGACTGACCTGGTGATAACCATGACTACCAGAACAAATTGGAAATAATCAGATCAAATATAAACCATTGGGGTAATTTATTATCCCTCTACAATTTTTGGGAAGAAGAACCACCAGAGACAAAGTCACCTCATCCCCAAAAGGTGTTTAACACAGGTCAGGAGAATCACCTGCCTGTGTGCCTTATTTGTATATGGTGGGAAAAGAAAAGAGATTCCTCTGATAAAATGTGGATATCTACCTGTGGTACTGAAATAATATGTATTACCACAGTCTAAAATATTTTAGTGGAATCTCTACTTAACAACCTTTATTTCCTTCCACTTCACAGAACCTTGACTGTACAGAGGAGCTGTAGAGACCTCAGTGTGGGTGAGATTTTTTCACAGCCCTTGTGTTTCAGATGTAATCAAAACAATTGCTGATTTCATCAGATAAGGCTGGAGCTTCTAAAAGAAAAACATAATAAGAAATTTCATTGGAATCCTTGGCATTCATATGAGAACAAATGGCATAGTAAAAAAAAATAAATCAAATTAATACATTGAATCACCTAATGAAATTGATTCCTTGGGATTTGAAGGAATGAATCCCATGAAAATATTCTATCATGACATGTTAATGTGATTCTTTTTCATGTTTTTTTGCTGTTTCCATGCTATATATACATATACGTATACATGATACATGTGTGCATCTATATATGTAAGATCATAAATACATATGGCTGTGTATGTGAATATTATATATATTATGCCTATATATTATATATATATATAAATTATATATATATATATAAATCCAGCAAATATTTGAATTACAAAAGCTCAAGGATCTTTTAGTGACATTGAGGCTTCTTTTACAGCCTAAAAGCTCCAAATCAAACCAAACCACACCTAACAAAAATGAAGAAAATATCAACTATAGTGGAAAAAAATTAAAATTAATAGAAACAGTCAGTTTGAAATAAGTAATATCTGTGAAAACTTGGTGTATTGCTGAATTCCTGAAAAGAGATGGAAGAAGATAACCCTGGAAACAGTGAAGAAGTGTTGCACTAACCTGAAATTCGTTAAAATCAATTCCACACCTTACTCTAGAGACACTTCCATAAAGAATGCTGTGGTAGTTTCCAGCATCAGGACCTCCTTGTGCTCAGCCTGTGTTTAAATCCACACCCTACATGTGCCCAGTCTGCCTGTGGAGAGAGTTCTCATCCCTGAATGACCAGAGAGGAGAAAAAGTGAGATTGAATTCCACTGACTTTGTGCTGAACATCCAGAAATTAACACAACTTGCCAACTTAATTTTCAAAAAGCTGATTCCTATGCATTTTATTGAAAGGACCTGTATGACACCAAGATCATCTTCAGCTGCACCATCTGGTAGCAGCTCATCATCTTACAGGAGCTAAGTGTGATGAAAGCCCACCTGACAATTAATGCAGATGCCTCTTTAGGGGATTTGTTGTATATCTCTCTTCCACCAGCAAGATTATGATGCAAAAGTCTCTTCAGGCCTGATTTTTATCCCATTCTTGTGGATTTTGAAACGGGACCTGCACAAATGATTCAAGATCTGCATGTTTAGCAGTAAAGTCATGTTAGGGGTGAATCATAAACTCTCCTCTTCAGGCTAAGAAAAATAATCATAAATTCTCCATCCCTTGCTGAATTTTAACAGTCTGCCAGGTGGCAAGAACCATTTCAGAGACATATGCTTGAAAGGCAAAATGTCTATCCAGTCATCCTGAGACAATTGCCCTCACAAATGTGATTCCAGTGATAGCTTTACTGGATTTGGAGCCTTACAGCAAAATTAAACTCACAGTCCCAGAGGCTTTTAAAAAACACTTGGCCTGATGATAGAATCACTCTGTGCCAGGAAATGCTTTATTTTCCTTTTTTTTTCTTTTTTGTTCTCATCTAAAGTATCCCCAAAGTGGATGGGGTATTGTTTCTTGTCTTTTAAAGATGCAATTGGTAGCATTTTGAGCAAAGATGCAGACATCTGGACCCGTGCTGAGCCAAAATTTCTGCTATCTTTTCTAACACTGCTTATCCTTCACATTTGCTGGAGGGTAAAAAAGCAAACCAAAGCAATACTCCCCATCCACACACACCCACAAAATCTTGCATCTGCCCCTTTTGAGGCCTGAATCAAGGCAGTGGAAAAAGTCTCCTGGATTCAGCTGTGGTAATATTTAAACATAAGGCATCACTCCCTTCCAAACTTCTGTCAAAGCTCCCAGAGCATGACCTGGGCAGATTTAATAAATACATGAGTCTGGTAACAGGAGCCATGCCTTGCTTCATGGTCTTCAGTAAATGGGTATCTCCTACAGAACTTGAGATCTCCACGGGTTTTTTTGCAGTTCACAAAAGCATTAATTGATCTTAGTTGTGCTAATTCCTCCAAGCTAGTCATCCACGCTGCTTTTCAGATGAAGGATATCTAGTTTTCTTAGACTAAATAGGGCTACAGAAATGCTCTTTGTCCAGTTTCCTCAGTGATTCAGGAAAGGGAGCAAGAAATTAAAAAAAAATTACATAAATTAGTCAGAATCACATGAAAATATTTGCTTTTTCATTTTTCTGTCATTCACAGAATCATGGAATCATTTAGGCTGGAAAAGAACTTTAAAGATGTCAAGTCCGACTGTTAACCCAGCACCAACACAAAATCATGTACCTGAAGCACCCCATCTTCACATCTTTTAAATATCTCCATGGACAATAACCTGACCAACACATCACATTGTCCTATTTTCATGACAGACCTCACTCCTCACAGCCAAAACTCTTTCACTGTAGTTTTTTTTCCAGTAGCAAAATTTATTGACTGTGGCTTTAAAAGTAGAAAGGGCTAAAAAAAGTATGAGCAGGTGTTCCTGGCTCCAACAGGTATTCCCAGCAGAGGTATTTCGTATTTTTGATGCACCCATCTGTGTGGGCTTACCTCAGGTGATTAGTGACTCTAAAAGATGTGACATTTGCCGCTCAGTGATATTATGTACTGGCCAGCACTATATCAATCACAGCTGCCAGA
The DNA here is from genome assembly GCA_007556475.1 of Zosterops pallidus. Lineage (NCBI taxonomy): Eukaryota > Metazoa > Chordata > Aves > Passeriformes > Zosteropidae > Zosterops > Zosterops pallidus. Next base: position 130,473 of record STGZ01010064.1, on the reverse strand, counting down.
TGCAAATGCAGCCTGTCACCAAAAGAGATCCCTTCTCCCAAAGCAGTTTTATGTCAAGATGAGAGCAGCACGTTCCTGCCTGAGCTAACACAGAGCAACTCCAGTAAAGTTCATGGAATTATACAAAACTTAAACTAGGTTACATCGACTTACATATGGTAAATCCTTCTTTTATCTATTCCCTTTTAAACTCAGCACTGACTGCAAAGATGTCAGTGATGCTACTACTGACCCAGAGGGGTGTGTGCAAATCTATGTGTTACTACTGGAAATAGCTGGATTTTTTTTCCATGGGCTGGTATTAAATTGGAGAGCACTGGCTATGGGAATGTAAAATGGACCTGCAAGAATTTAAACAGCATCTACTTTCCTAGAACAGCATCTTAGAGATGTTAAGAAGCCTCTGAGTTCATTTTAACCCTGGGACAGCTGGGTAATTATCCTGGAAGTTTTACTAGAATTGCCTCCTAGATTCTTGCATCTTTGGACCATACCATAACTGAATCAAGAATCCCAAACTTCTGGATTTCTTTGTGCTCCAGAAGCAATAGGAGACTGGAGGTATATATCTGGGAAATTCAGGCATCTGAATTTATGGTGGATGAACACTGAGGTTTTCTGGAATGCTAAAACTTAGAGCAGATTCAGAAGGGTTTCAGTGGGTTTAGTTCTATTAAACCTGGCCACAGTTAGTCCTTTTAAATCCTGTGGTGGTCTTTAGAACACCTGCTGGGATACCACTCCAGAGAAACGTGGTGCTTGTTCACCAATTGCAGGCATTTCTCACAGAGTTTTAAGCTTTCTGCTCTTGCAGCTTTGAAATATTTATGGATGATTGTAATGACTGCAAGGCCTTCTTGGGAAACTTTCAAGCTGTTGTTTTAAAAATGCATAAGTATGACTTGCTTTAACAGCTTTTTCTGAATTTAGATGCAAGACACACCTCCTGTTCACTACTTACTCACTCACTCACTCAACCTTTGTGTTGGTAGGAGAGAGCAAGTCCAGGCATTATATTTATCAATTTGCCTTTAAGACTATTAATACTGCATCAGTGATTATGGCTCTTTCCTTTTTAACAGCAAGAGATGTGCAGAGGATTTGTTGACAAAGAAGATAATATTAGTAAATTTATATTTTTTTTGTCACTGTTGTGTTTTACAGTATATGAAAAATGAACTAAATGATCTTTAAGGTCCCTTCCAACACACACCATTCTATGATTCTGTGGAGTTCTCCATGGAGACAGAAGTAGTTATCCTTTTCTCAGCCTTGCTCTTTCTGTGCCCACCAATCTGAAATTGTCTGTTTGAGCTCTACAGAGGAGCATGGTGGGGGAAAAAGAAAGATGAAATAATTGTTGTTGGCTGTTTTCAATTAAATGGCAATCCTTCTAGTTTTGCATCTTAGTTTTCAGTTCAGTTACAGGTTATCATTATAAAATATGTAAATAATAATAATAATAACAACAGCAGTTATAGCAATTTTCTGAAAATATTATTATGACATCATCAATATTATCACTTAAAAACTTTACAGCTCACAGCATTTTATAAAAAGGTCACTTTTATAATCCCTGAGGCCTTTTTTAATGGACGGTAAAACCAGGGAGTAAAGACAGAAATTCATTTGTTCAAGGTCACTCCACAAAGCACCAGAAAAGCCATGAATTGAAATCAGGTTCTCCAGTCCCCAGCCAGCTCTTTAACTTATGGCCACAATGCCTCTTACCAAGGACAGCAGGCACTTAGGGGAACAAAATACCACAGCATTAAACAAAAAGTACCACATTAAAGACTTTTTCTTCGCACATTTTATCGTCCATTCCCTTTTATGAATTCCAGAAATTCACATTTATTTGCAAGGCACAAAGGAGAAAGACATGACACCCAGAGACTGCAATTGTTAATAAACTTTCTGCACAGCAGTTTTTCTCAGAATAAAAGGTGCTGGGATGGTCTTGCAGGTAACATGTTGTCCTGGTTTGGAAAGACAGGTGTCTGCCAGGGAAAGCTGGAGCTTCACTTGGAATGGAGAATGTAAATACCCTCCCTCCAAATTATTTTAATTTTTCAATGAAGGGGCTTTCAAGCAAAGATTTGGGAATAGGAATAACACTTCTTTTACTAGAAAGATTAAAATAAAAATGTAGCAGTACAAAAAAAGCAAGCAAACAAAAAAAGAAAACACTGACAGAGTCAGAATACATCCTGGCACCTTGTTAGTCAGGGTGTTGGGAGCAGTCCAATCAAGTCCTCCTGCAGTGACAGATGTGGTTCTGTTGGAGCAGAGCTGATCCTGTAGAAGGGTCCAGTGGTGGTGAGATGGGTTTGTTCTTCTTCTGGGAATTCAGTGCAAACAGGCTGTGCTGCTGTTCTGAATCTCAGGTTTTATCTAGGTAGGAATGCTGGGCTCCTCCCCCTGGGTGGAGCATCTCCCAGTGGGATGATGTAATTGTATCAGCCCTGCAGTGAGCCTGGATGGCCCATGAACAGCAGATATCCCCTGGAGTTATGAGGGATGGGTGGTAAAAGAGATAAGGAAAATCCTCCCCAGCAGTTTCAACAGATGGAAATAGAATAGATACTTTTTATTTCATCTTGCATTGCAACCCAAGACACATGTATAAGGAGGAATAGAGAACAGTAACTATTGATATTAGTGTGTTTAGGTGAAGGGAAGATTTAAGAATAGAGTATAATAATTATTGAAAATCAGTATGCTCAGGTGAAGAGAAGATGTAGGCAATACATGGATGGTTTGGTTAGTAGACCTAAACACTCTTTTCTTTCCTGCCTTTCTCACAGAATATAGAACTAAAGAATGCCAGAAAGGTTTACTTTGGAAGAGACCTTAAAGATCCTTCAGTTCCAACTCCCCTACCGTGGGCAGGGACACCTCCCACTAGAATAGGTTGCTCAGCACTGCCTGAGGCAAAATCTCAGATTCTCATATTCTGATATGATCTGGAATAGCGAGGTCTCACCAAACACCTCACAACATTAATCATCAGTCAGCAGTTAAGGCTCAGCTGTTTCCACTCACCAGTATTCAAGTTTCTGAAGCTATTTCCAGCTCTAGATTTGTTCCTGGACTTTCTCAGTATCACTTTATCCGCCGTGATCTGAAAACAAACAAACCAAAATCCCAAACCAGGAGAGATACCTGAAGGTGGGAAAATCTATGCTTGTTGATGGCCTCAGAAGTTAAGTAAAACACAAATTTGTGTGCAATGTTCTTTGTCCAGAGGCAATCTCTACTGCCAATTATTAACATTATTTTGATTAGTTCAGCGAATCTCAACCACCCATGCTGCATCAATAATGAACTGTAGGTATTAGCAGGATATGTGAAGAACTTATTCTACTGACTGTGGGGTATTCCCTCTGAGACTATTTGTAGAAATGCAGTAAATTAAGGTAGCTATTAAAAGCTCTAAATTTCCAATGACTTGAAGAACTTGGGGCACTTAAACTTTTTAAGATTTTTTTTTTCTAGGATGGGGAAAATAAGTAGATTTCAAGCAGTTTAAAACAAAACAAAATGAAACAAAAAAAACCCAAACCAAGCCAAGCCAAGCCAAACCAAACCAAACCAAATCATCCAAGATTAGTTTTCTAATCTTCCATTTAAATGGAATTTTGACACTAAGCTTGGTCAGTAAATGTAGTAGGTCATATTTTCCACTGATGTAAATATTTCAGGGTACACAAGGGGGGTTTTGAGATCTGTTTCTGTTTTCTCCAGTGTTTCATAAAGGACTGTGGATCACTCTAATAAAGAAGGATGGCAGCTCTGTCCAGATGTTAATTGCTTCTTTATTGTGGGAAGTGTGCACAGATAGATTGCATGAATAATTGAACTGTGTGGCCAAACAGTGAGAAAGAGATAGATTAGGTGAAGGTAAAAAGCCTAAATTTATGTGTGTGTTACAGGAAATATTCCATTCAAATGAGGATGATTATTTTTAAAAACACAAAATAATAAAAATGTGGCATTGAAAAGCAGCTCATTTCTGATGGATGGAGAACAGAAATTTGAGCCTTCTTCCACTTTGTCTTAACCCCTGACATGGTGTCTCTAGCAAGGATATCAACACCCGATGTTTCATTTCTGTGAGATTAAAGAAATCTCCAATTACAATTTTGATCAACTGATGTCTGGTTTGTAAAATTTTAGGATAGCTGAAAGCTGAGCCTCATGATAAATCTATTTTACTGCTGCAGCTACTAATAACAGCAACATCAACACCAGCACATGATTGTTTTCGCTATGCCCAACATGAGACTTTTCAGAAAACTCCAGAGTGTGGGGAAATATTTACATATTCTGAAGAGCAATGAACAATTTGATTTATTTTGATTCTGGTGTCATTAAAATTGTTACATCTATTTGACACTGTAGATAAGACTATGAAGGATGTCAGATGCTTGGATTTATCAAGAAAAGAGAATATTTTTTCTCATTAAACACTTTAAAAATGCTGTTAATTTTCCTTTGGTTGGAACTCATTGTTTTTGTGCTTTTCCTAAAGAGGTAATCAAATAACCAATATACTTCTCTTTTTTAAAATGTTTTCTTCTTTGGAAAACAATATATTTTAATTAAGACCTGAAAATATTTGCATTGCAAATTCTGTTCTTTCAAATTTCCTCATATTAAAATAATGTTCTTATTTGTTTCCATTTCTGAATGAACTTACTAAGGAAGTTTTCTGAGAAAACTGAAAAGTGTAGGTAGAAATGAAATATTTGAGTATTTTCCATTAGCCAAAAGTAAAATGAAATTTCCTATGCAAAACAATTGAACTATCACTTCAGCAGTTTGAGGAATGATTCCTAGGAAAAGGAGCAATTATATAAAAAAATTAGACGCAATTTTGGACTTTATAATAAGCAGCATAATTTAGCCAAATACATTGGGTTTCTTCTCATTCCATCTAGGATTAAATTAGGTTCTTCATTTCACCAATACATACCTGAATTAAATTTAAAAAAAGTTTCTTTATACACTAAATTATCTATCATATGAGCTAATGCAGAGATACAGCCAAGGACTGAGAAACGAGTTAATACTTTTTAGAGGTGAGTAGGCTGATTGTTTTCTCACTTTTTAATGTCTGTAAGTCCCAAATCTTAAAATATAACAATAGGAAAACAGTTCAGTGTATGTGTGGATCATGTGTTGTTTGTGACTCTGAAACAACCCTCCTACCAAAAATACTCAAGAGAATTTCATGATTAAATATGGAAAAAATATTTTAAAAGCTATGAAAAACAGCATAAACGGCTTTAGGATTAGAATATTGCTAGAAAATGAAATCAGAACATTTATGCCCATTACTTATTTCCTTTTATCATTAGATCTACTTTGATGTCATAGAAATGGATGGATGGATGGATGAAGGAATAAATTACTGAGAGTACAAAATATCCATTATAATAAGACTGCTATACATAGAATACAATATTCTTATTTAATCCAAACATGTGTGCACTTTAGAAGTGCATTATATGGTGCATTATAATAAAGCAAGAGGAGTAAATCCATGGCTGTGATTTTTCTGATCAGGATCATTCTCTATAGTCATTCTCAAAGACTGTGTGTGTTTCTGTCTCTACCACAAATAAATCAAAATATGTGCTTTTCCAGAGTTCTATACTTTGATTCTTTAAATAAGTTAATGCAGATCTTTTGCTCTAAATAAATAAAACCTATATACATAGTACCCCTCAAATGGGAAATACATTAAATCTGTAAGGAATGGACCAGGCTCTTCCAAGAGCATTGAGGTTTGGAGGTTAATCTTGCAAAGTGTAGGTCTGTCACTGAAAATGAACCCTAAACCTTGAATCTCATTTTCCAATAGGAGTTTTAAATTCAATTTTTTTTTATATCAATCATAAGCATTTAAGAGAGATTTTTAAATCAGTTGAAGAAAGCAAGAGCCCAAAGAACTTCAGAATCCCATTTATACATTGCCTACCTGGACATGGAAAGCTTGTCATAGCAAATTCCACGGTGTGATTCCTACTCCAGCTGTGTTTTATTAACTTGTAAAGGCAGAATTAGGGATTTTTATATATTGGGATTTTCAAAAGTTCTTAATTCCCAGGTTTCAATTAAATTGCTCAGCATATTTAAACACCAAAGTATCTTTCAATATCAGATTCAAAAGCCCCTGGTCTTGGTACTCATTGCACACAATCCCCTTAATTATAAGAGCTGAGCACTTTGCTGCAGTTAATGGTTTTTATCCCTGTGAGACAGGAAAATGCTCTCACAGATTTGATAGCCTGAGAATGGCACATGTAATAGATTTAGAGGCTTTCCCAGAGCCACACAGAGAGGCTGGGATGAGGCCAAGCAGTGAACTCATGTTCCTCAGGTTCAATCCACAGCTCTATCTGGTCACCCCTCTTCATTCCTGGAAAATCCAGAGGGAAAGAACATCATGGTTTAAATATACTTTTGTCTCCATTCTGTTGTTTTCTGACTCCTTCCCTAATTTTTTTTTGCAACTTCATATTCTAGAACAAGACACAGTCCAGTAGAGTCTCACTACCCTGCTACTCCATTTACTTGGAAATTGTGACTGTAATGCTTCATTTGCCTTGGATGTCACTTCATAAGTGACAATTTTGAAGCTCTGCAGAGAACAGCCCCATGTCCCTGCAGCCCCTGATGTGTGACACAATAATGCCACACTAAACACTTGGAACTGCTGCCCATGTTTTTTTTTTTTTTTTTTTTT
>STGZ01010064.1:111912-123510 GCA_007556475.1 Zosterops pallidus | reverse complement strand
TTTTTTTTTTTTTTTTTTTTTTTTCCCCACAATGCCCTACAGGGCGAGATGGAGGCTCTGTAAACAAATATCCTTCTGGATGAGGGTTCAGGCATTGACTTGGAACTCGCTGAGGGAAAATAAGTTCAAGTGAGGCAAAATGGCATTAAGACAATGCAGAAAAACAGGAACTGAACTAAAATGTGAGATTTTTGTTCTTTGGGAAAGCTCAATGCTATGGGTTTCCATTCTTAGCACTTCATTTTTATATTTTCAGAAAGAGTCAAAGAGGGTGTAGGGAGATTCATCACAGTGGGGGAAGCTGCACAACTGAGTTTAAAAACACATGGAAGCATCCTGACCATTATTTTTTGAATCACAGGAACTTACAGTAATGGAAGAACATGACAAAAAATAAGATTTTTGAATGTACTCAAGCATTTTAAAGCCCTTCCACTTTCTATGATTATTTTTATGCCTGTTGGGGCTTTCAGAACACACAGTATCCTGCAGTGACCTCATCACCCATCCCAAACATCATTAGTTCAAAAAAAAGTCATGTCTGATTTAGCAGCTCACCACTCCTGCTGCTTCTCTTCAGCTGAAGCTACACTGAGCTTTGTGACATCTCTCTCACAGGAATATCTCTGGAGAGAATTATTACCACAGGTGAGGGAGAGCAGCAGGAATAGCTGAGATGTTCAGGAGAGAGCCTCAAACTTGTGCTGAAGCATTTGAGGTAGAAAATTTAGAGATCAGAGAAAAGCAGAGAAAGAGACAGACAGTACTAAATGTCTGGAACTTATATTGTTTTCCAAGTGTTTCAGGAAGCATCTGGGATTGAGACTTCAAATGCAGTGACATTTTACTTGCCAAAACACAGTAGATGAAAAATTAAAATGGGATCACAGCATGTAATTCTGAATTAATATTTCCCTCCTCTTTACCTTCCTTTAGCTTTCACATATGACCCCATCACTATAAAGTCTGAGAGTCTGTGCAAACCTACAGTGATGTAAACTGATACAGTTCTTCAGTGAAGCTTCATTGATTTGTAGTGATGGTGAAATGACCCCACTAACATCGCTGGAATTACTTTGATGCCAACTACAAATTCAGAGAATGGCTTGGAAGGACATGACTGATTATGCCACACTTAGCTTCTTTGAACAAAAGTGGGTATTTCTCTCTGGAACTTTGAATCTCTTATGACATTTCAAATGTAAATAGCAAAATCACGATCAGAATCAAACCCAAAGGATCAAGAAATGAGAAAGAGTAATTGCATTATCAGATTAGAGAAATATTTGCCACAGTCTTAAAGGGGTGACAGGTGTGGGAAATGCAGTCAATACCTGCTTCAGTGTAAACTTCATGCTGTGTTCTGTGGGAGGTGAACACATGACACAGTATAATGCACTCTGTGTCTCTGAGCAGAGAAGGAAAACATGAATTTTGCTGATCTGAGGATGAGACGAGAAAGACTGAGGTGGAGGAAGGGAAGAGAAGGGATGGGCCTCCCACCCCCATCTTGCTGTGGAGGGAAAATGGAATATTGAGAATGAGCAGCAAGTCTTATTTTCCCCTTTAACCCCAGTATCAGGCACTACTCCCTGCTCCTGGGGTGGCAGAAGTGGCCAGCACAGCAGTGGCACAGGCAAAGCAGGAACGAGGCTGTGGCCACGATGCTGTTTCTGCTGATTTATGGTCAGAGTTCCCCAACTCTGCTGCCTCAAGCCGGAAAAGGTTTTGTCCATTTGAAGCTTATAAATCAGATCTCTTTCAACCATCTGAAGTTTTATTAATTCCTTGAAGTTTCCAGAAGGAATCTTCTAGATCAAATTCTGCAGGTTCCCAGGGCAAATTCTCCAGGATATTGTTAATATCTGAAAACTCCCCTCAGTGTTGTGCATCCCTTGGCCCATGGACTTTGTGTGCACTGATTAAAGAAGGAAGGCCTTGAAACTCTTCTGCAGTCTGACAAGTGTCCAGCCCTTGCCCTTTGTCACTGCTGTGATTTTATTTCTCCCTGTGTAATCCCACCATTCCCAGGCACATCCCAGGGGCCTGTACAACCCAGGACATATTCCCACAAGGCAGTTTTTCCATCATCTCCCTGTTTTGGGGAAATAAACAAGTTCAGCTGTTCAGACGTAAGTGGTGCTGTTCCAAGTTGGCCCCAGGGAGAAAAATGTGCCTTTATCAGTTTGCTAAACACACTCAGGCACTCCATTAGGCACAGACTTTCAGGCATCCTCTCCATCCTTTCTCAGAGCTGGATAGATTTGTTATCCTCCAAGTTGTTGGGGGGTTTTTTTGGCACATCAACACAGATCTATTGCACTCCTAACTCTTATTTAGAGGCAGAACTGCATAACTGCTGCTGTGTTTACTGGTTTCTGGGTTTCTGACTATTTTCTAGGACTGACACGTAGACATGCAGCTCTCTACAGGCAGCTTGCATGACATAATCAAAAAAGTACTTTCCAAAAAAACTCTTGTCACTTTTGATTGTAAGTTCAAGATGTCAGTGAATTTGATGCTTTATTGGAGAATAGAGTAGAAGTTGAATTTCACTACCGTTATTTTATTCCAGTAAAATCAATAATAAAAGCTACAAATCTGATCAGTTGCCATGACTTCCAGCTTTATTTCGCCAACACATTTCCAAATTCCCAGTCATGCTGTCACCTGAACTGGAGTGCTGTTTTAGTTTAGGTTCTCTGCTGTCACTGTGGGATTTTTTTTTTTTTTCCTCTCAACTGTTGGCTTCCTGCTTTTTGAGGAATTAAACAGAATGGGAAATGACACACATTGTAAAACTGAAAATGGCAGCACATGGAAAGAGTGATGATTATTTTTCTATTTTTTACTCTGGCAACTTCTCCCTACCTGTCCTTGAAAACTCAACAGATAAGTTCAGATATTTACACATTACTTTTTTATCTATTTACTTCAAAGTATTTCACAACCTTTCTTTTCATAGTTTATTTTGGGGTGCAAAAATGTGATTGGTCCATCCTTGTGTGCAGTTCATAATGTTTAGTTCCTGCTTGCCTGGCTTGATGCACTTAGGAGTTGGTCAAAACAATCACAGAACATCTTAATTTCATGGATATGTATTCTGCTTCAAACACATCCAGCAGACTTTAATTGCTGAGGTTCTTATGGCAGAAAAAACCTCTATGTTTTTAAAAATTTAAAGTGGTTAATTGAATATATTACCTGTTGAGTTACACTACATTTGGGATTCTGTTTCAATTAAATCCAAAAATCCTTCCTTTTTATAGCTTTTCAGGCCTCCTGGTGCACTTTTAAAATCTTAATTAATTCTTTGAGTCTTTAAGTACAGTCATTAAAAACACTGCTGTTTTTTCTCCTCCACAAACTAAGGCAAGTTGTTTGTAAAAAGGAGATCTAAGAGCATTTAACCAAGAGGAAAATCTGAAGGGCTGTATTTCAGAGAAATGGTAAACATGTCCTTTAGAGTATTTAAGATTTCAGACTTGTCTTTATGCCAGCAATCAGAATACTACTGATGTGCTTTTTTGCTGAAACAACTCATTTGGCAAAATAAGAAACAGAAATTATGGCAGGAAGTGAGGTGGGAATAATCCCCAAAATAGGAGTAGTAACTACATATTCATGTCCTGATTTTAACTGTGTTACTGCTATTCGTGTGACTTTTTTTATTAATAAATACTCCACCTGCATTTCTATATCTTCTTTTTCTGTTGCAATTAGATTTAGAGTAATAAAAATTCTTGAATTAGACTGTTAAAACCTTTGTTTTACTAACAATAAAAACTATTTTAGAACAGGGCCACAAAAAGGATCAGATGGATGTAACACCTCAAATGAGCAGAGAGAGCTTGGGATATTCAGCCTGGAGAGGAGAATCCTTCTCCCACAGTCGATCAGATTAAACAAACAAACAGGGAGTTGTGGTTGGAACCACAGTAAGAACTAATAGATGACAACTCAGTTATGTGAAATTATTACTGCGATTACCCAGTGGGTTTGATTTTGAGTATTTAAAACCTATATAAGTAAAGATTTTGGTTAAACAATATCTTCAGAGCCTTCTACTTAAAAGTAGAACTTAAGAAATGTTGTTTTTCTTTATCCAGTGTGCTAATAAATGTGGCACCAAAATATACTCTAGAAGTCTTTGGCATTTGATCTCGTTCAAAAAAATATTTTAAAAAAACAATTAAAATTGGAACAATTATTCAAAGTTTGCTGTTAGATCAAAACTACTCAATGTCCAAGTGAATGAGTGTGTGAAGGCTGAGAACACCTTTGGTGCTGTAGCAAATTGATGCAGCCAGAAAAAGTTGCCTAAGGGTCAGAAATCTCTGCCATATTATAGAGGTATCCCAAACACATCTGTAAAAATAGTTTTTCTCTTATATTAACTCACTTAGAGAAAACAAAAATTTATGCTGCATCTTTCTCATTCCAACCAGAAAATCTCTGTGGTGGGGACATGAATCACTGCCAGGGAAACATCAACAATACAAGTTTAAAAAAAAATTCAATGCTGTTTATCTGCTTTGCATTTTTACTGCTAACACAATTGTTGACATTGTAAATTGACTCTTAACATCATAAATGGCTTCTCACACATTGTAAAGTAAATCCTGTGGACTTTTATTAGTATCATAAATGGCTTTCTAACATGTAAATAGCCTCCTTCCCATGGCAGTGTAAATCCCATAGGCTTTATGGACAGCATAAGTCATGGAGTGTATTGCACTTTGCTGTCCGTGTTGGTTTTCATTTAATAACTAAATAAAGGTTTGAGGAAATAAAACACAGGGATTTGCACATTTTTGGTTGTGGCCACCCATGTTTTCCTGCTCCTGTGACCAATGTGAAATATTAAAAAGGTTTGGTAGTCTTTTCTCATGTTTAACTCCCCTTTGCAAAATCAAAATGTTGAACAAGAGTTTACCAGCCTGGGTATTTCAGTAAGGACTGACAAAGCTGACTAAATAGACATAAGAAGCTGTAAAAGATGTAAGAAATTATAACTAATTGGATATAACTAATATCACTATAATGTGAAATTATAACTATTTTATCACCCTAATTTCTTTGGCACCTTTAATTTGCAAAGGTCCCAGAGCACTGCAGAAAAGATATGTTAGGAAGAAATACAAGGGAACATTTTTTGAAAATTATTATGTAGCTCATATTCTTAATTTTTAATTGTTAATCCTGCTGTGTTCCTTGGCTCTCCCCTGAAATGCCTGCCTCTCTGAGAGTGAACAGCAACAGTTGTTTATCAGCATTCAGTTAAAAATCACTGCATTTTCAGATTCAAAGCACAAACCCAAACCTATTGCAAATATGGATGATTTCAGGGGTCATGCCCTAAATAGCTTTTTAATTAACTTACTCAATGACATCCAGGGTGATGATTTTTCTGTATGAGCAAACACCTTATTTAAACAATTTGCAGGCCATAATTTTAGAAGATATTGCTTTGGAAGATACCTGAGTGGGGTTGTTGTTGTGGTTCTGGTGTGTTATGGCTCCTGTAGCTGCACACACAAAATATTCACTGTTTATGGTAACTCAGGTATTTGGGGTTACCTGAGAGGACTCAGATTACAAAACTGAGAGTAGAATTCATCAAGATGCTGAAATACACATCACTCACTGCATGTCAGGGAGTCTATTCCACCCATGCAGGATTTCCAGACAAGCATCAGACAAGGAAATAAATAGTGGATGAACTCATAAAACCATCACTGTGCTGTCAGGACAGAACACAGATCAGTTTTCATTGGATCCCCTGAGGAAATTAATCCAAATTGCTACAGCTTGAGTAATACATATCTACAAAGGCAATGTAGATTTCTCTAATGCAGCTAAAAAATAGCTTTGATATATGTGCATATCTGTCTATATTTTTTAATATAGTGATTAGAGCATTAGAGAGTTCACTGACAGTACACGTGGGTTAACTTTTTCTCTTGCCCCAAGAATGTATTTTGTGTGAGAGGGATCTGAAGTGCATTATTTGTTTGGATGCCCACACTGCAGGTGAGGACAATCCTGTTCCAGTCACTCCTGTGGGAACAGCTCCTGTGTTATATCCAGCCACAGTTTAATGCAAAGTATAAACCAGAGAGTGTTTAACACACTGGCCATTCAATTCACATTTCTGAGGGAGAGTTAAATGCCTGAATGCTTTTGAGGAGCTACAGCAAAGTTTCAAAAGTCATATTTGAGAATGGCATTACAAGCCCTGCACCAATGATGTGATTGACCCCTCTCATCAGTGCATTTTGGAATTAATCTCTATGAGCTCACCTGGCCTCATGCTCCCATGTGGGACGTAAGAAACCTGACATTTTAACCTGCTCTGGAAGGGCAGCAGCTCTTTCTGCATTCCTGAGCAGTGCAGTTCCTTCCAGGTTTGTTTGATCTTTGGGCTGTGCTCAAATAACCAGGTCAGTAACCCTGTTTTAAAGGAGTCAGTGACACTCTCCCCTTTTTTACCAGGAAAAAAAGGGAAGGCAAAACTTCTTCAGATATAGATCAGCTTAAATATAGCTAACAAATGTGGGTTTCTTATCTTCTTTTCTTCCTGTGAAAGCTGGGTTCAAACCTCCAGGTTCCAACAAACAAAATCATGAGGTTTTTACCAGACCTGAGTTTTCCCAATATATAATTACATTAACATGCATATTCATTTCTGGTCACATAATGTAACGGGACAACTAGATCGTATATTTTCAATTTAGGCCTAGAAAGAAATTTCTAAAGACATTCAGACAGCACCAGCTTCAGAAGACTGCTGAAATATTTAAATATTGAAAAAGTTTCTTTAAAATTTGCCTTAGAGGAGAAAAGATTATATTGTAAAGATGGTTTGACTTTCAAAGTCAGCTCATTAATCATAGTTAATGCTCCTTGTTATAGCAGAGAGTAATCTGCGCTTCTCATTGAGCCCACACTGCCCACAGCATGAAAATATTTCTGATCCATCTAATAAAAATTTATACTGTCATTCCTTTCTAAGGCTGGTGTCTTATATTCTTTATAGCAGGTATCTATGAAGTAAGAAAGTTTCAAAATGTACTTGAAGTTTTATAGATGTTTGTATTTATTTCCTACATTAGAATGTTTATGCATAAGTGCACAGGTATGATATTACATATGTGAACATCAGGTTGTTCAGGATTTTTCCTAGACAAGTTCTGAAAAGCTGCAAGGATGGAGATCCATCCCCATTGCTCATCCCTCTTCTTGTGTTTAACAAATTTTATAATGAAGATCCTTTCTCTCACATGAAATCAATATCCTCAAGAACACCTTATTGTAATTAGCTATGTTTGACTGGAACTGAAGCAGCTCAGTAGATGAAAAGGTCTGGATTCAGGTGATGGGAACATCTAAATCTCACTTCTGAAATGCTCTCAGACTTCAACTGGTTGGTTTATAATGAAGTGTAATTTAATCTTTCTGCTATGAGCTCTCATGACCCCATAGCACATTTGGAGAGCAAAGGTGAATCAAAGACAGTTATTCACTGTAATTCAGTGTAGTTTCCTTTGCAGTCCAGTTCAGAATGTCCCTTAATGAACTAGTGTGTTAATTGTCACTGCTGTTGTTGATATTTCCTTCACCTTGAACACTGTCTCATCCCTAGGAAATGCTCCTGGTGGCTTAAATTCGGGACTCCAAAACAGACCTCCAATCTAAAAAGGCTCTGAAGTTTCATTGCTTTAAAGCTGTAACGTGCTTGTCTTTTACACATTAATTAAACATTGTTTTACATTTATTCATCATTTTCATGCATAAGTTTCTGTCCATCATTTGTTTCTTCTTTTGGCTAATAATGACTATTTGAAACCCCTTGTTTAAAATCATTGTCTAGAAAAGTGCATTGAAATCCACACTCACCTAAAGGTATCTCTGAGATTCTTTCTATCACGTTATCTTTTTATTGGACAACCTAATCCACAGTCTGGAAGCGATTGGTCACTGCTGCTGTATCTACTTGAATAAAGAGTCTACCTTATAGCTGCAGCAGCTCACTTGTTAGGGGGTAGAAATGGGATGAAACACAGAGTTCTTGTTTATCACAGCATGAAAAATGTCCTGGTTTATTCCTCTTCACAGCTCAGCCATCCTAACTCCAACCATTCACTGACTCTGCCTGCACCAAGCTCCTGCTGGAGGTTTCCCTTGCAGCCTCTGACTGCTGGGATCAGTTTGCAGACTGTGACTGCAGGTTTTACCCAGCCAGACTGTGACTGCAGCCCCAGACTGACCTCACAGCAGGGATTCTCTCTCCACAGGATCCTTCTTCTCCATGATTCTCCCATTCATGTTGATCCTCTCACCAGCCCACCCACTCCCTTTTATCACACTTTATTGGCTATAGGTGTGACCCATCAGGGGTGAGGCTGTATTGAGTAATTAACACAGCTGTTACTCATCAAGGTGAGGTCACCTGTATTCCCTTCTCCTACACCTTTTCATGACTAAACCTCTGCTATAAATTCCTTCCTGGAATGTAGATAACATCTTGTACAATTTTAGTGTTGATGTGTTAGTCAGCTTGTAAGCCAAGGAACTTTTCCAGGTGATGCATGTGGTTTTCTACTTCCTACCTGAGGAAAAGTGTGACAGCACCTTTGTGCTAGTCTTGATTTGTAAAAAGCAGATGTAGAGGGTAATGAACGTGCCTCCTCAATTTCAGGCTCTGAGACTCCATATCTCATTAAATTACTGACTTTAGAGACTCTTCAGGTCTGCAAACTCCATTAAACAGTTCCATACAGAGATTTTAGGCATTGTTGTGCTGTAGGTTCCAATATCTAAAGACTTTTGCTGCAATATTTTCCTCTTGCTTTGAGGGTTGTGATCCTGGCTCAGTACTAATGAGAGCAGACAAAAAGATGACTCACAGTGTTAAAAACCCAAGTAGATTAGCACTGGAAACTTTTCAGATATTAAGACCTCAAGGTCAGATTAACGTATCTCAAGATTCTCGTTGGTTCTATGCCCTGACGTGTGCTGTGGCCTGAGCTTTGCTCCTCACAAACCATCCTGACAAGATGTCTCTGAGAATAATTTTCAGGATAGATGAAGGCAGTATCAGAGGATGGGCATAGAAGAGGACAACTCCCACAGGCTGTCCCTCAGTCAGGCTCCCAAGAGGAGATCTCACCCAGGGTGTCACATCACTCCTTTCCCAGGTGAAGGCTGAGCACACACTTGTCTGTTTTGATCACAGTGAATTTCCTCCCACTGCCACACACAGCCAGTGGATAACCTCTTTTTTTTCTAATGAACACCTGTTTTACCCTTTAAATAACATAACACAATCTTTATTTTACTATTTTATGCCTTAGCCTTGATTGTTTTTCCTTATTCTCTTTGATTTTACAGTATATGGATTCTCAGGCTATCTCTAGCAAGAAGATGAGAGTGTTCTAAAGCAGAATGGATCATCCCTAAGTTTCAGAGTTTATATCAGAGTTCTCAAAGGAACTGCTTTTTTTCTGCAAATTATTATAAAAATGACTGAGGTCAAGCTTTGGATTTGAACTTAGAGTCCAACATCTTCATATTTTCAGTCTGAATTTTGCAGCTGGGGCTTATCTTTCTAGATGAACCCAAAATTCCAACAAAAGACAATGATCATTGGAGTACTTGGTATCTGGAACTTAATCTAAATTTTTCCATAGTGATCTCCTCGTCACGAAAGATACAAAGAAACCAATACAGACTTTCTGTTTAGTTCCAGATTTATTATGCAATGATGCTATTGCTGCAGAGCAACTGAATTTCACAGGAGAATGTAGGAAGAAAGGTATTGGAATTCAAAGATCAAAACTTCACCAGCAAATTATATTTCTGTGTAAGGTGATGAATTGCATTGTTTTGATTTAGTGAAGTGCCGCGGCCGAAGGTGAGGAAGCGAGACACATCAATATGATGAGTAGGCTAATGCTCCGTTTATTGTTGCGTCCGTGCGGACTCTTATACAGTTTTTTGCTTCTGTCCATGCGATCACGCATTTTCCTATTTGCTATAAACATTTTGCACGAGGCAAGCATGCATAAAGCTCTACTATTGATTGGTTGGCATTCACCTAGCAAAGTTTCCTGTTTGCGGGTTTTTTTGATGCTGCTTAGATGCTACCTCCATATGTCTTTTCTCAACTCCTGCTTAACTTTGCATAACTGTTATCTAGCTAGCAGTTTCAAGGTTACTGTGTCCTTTATATCTTTCTGTAAGCATTATTAACTGTTAAAGCCCCAACAGTGAAGGTTTTGTAAAAAATAGGTCCTGAGACTTCTCCATCTTACTAGAGTGTAAAAGAAGAATACCTCCTTTGATCTATTTTAATGTAAGCTGTAATCTAATTCTCCCTTTTCTTTAGGAGTTTATTATCAGAAGGTGAGTGGCTTTCTGCAGCATTTAATGGAACATTGTATTATCTGTCATCAGTTTTCCTCCCTGAAACCAGGAGATCCTGCAGCCCAAATGCAGCTTTAGGGGTGCAGAGAGCTAAAGAGAACAAGATCTCCTTTATGTGAGCTCTGCACTGCAGCAGCCTCAGAGCTCAGCACTCCCCTCTGCCAAGTGCAGAGATATTTTTGCTTAGCTTAAGGAAGAAATTGTTGACTTTGATAACTGTTCTAAGATATTTGCACTTCCCCCTTCACTTTTCTACAACCTTGATGTCTGTTGCCAAAACAGGTACTGCAGATGTGTTTCCTACAAGTCCAAGTGTGAGATGTGGTTAAAATTCACATAAGGTAGATCACAATCAGAAACCTGAAGAAAAGCAGAGTCTGCAGCGATACAGAACCACTTAAGGCTCTAGTTAGGCCTTTTTTTGTTTTCAAATGAATTATATGTTAGGACAAAATGAGCATTAGAAGAAAGTATTACCTTCTTCAAAAAAGTTTCAGGTTATTTTTTTAACCCTATTATTAAAATGATAACTGAGTATATAAGAAGCAGAACAAAAGAATTAATGGTTTCAGTGTAATGATAGTAGAGGGTAGAATTTTTTGTATTTCTTAGTTTTTTTTTTTTCCCCTAATTTAATAAGAATGTTAAAAACCAAAATTTTCATTAAAAACAAACAAACAATCAAAACTTCCCTCTATTTTAACAGGAAAAAAAAAAGTCCCAGTAAAAAAACCCAAAAAAACCAAAAAAATCCCCCCAAAAAACCACAACAAAACACCAAACAAACCAAAACTAGTCTCTTGCTTATCACTCAGCTTCTAGGAACAGGCACAAAACAAGTTGTCCATTCAACTAAGAGCTGCAACAAAAACTTTTTATATTTTTCTGATTTTATAATTCTAACTTCAAATCCTGGAAACAAACTTTAGGAAGATCACAAAAGTATCTAAGTGAAAATTTGGTTTATTATATACTTTCAGAGGTATATTTCACTTATGGTTTCAAGGAAACATTTTTTTACACTGACAGAGTTAGGAATTCAGCAATGCACATAATGAAACTCTTTCCCTGACTCCCTAATCCACAGTTGTTAAGACAAGTGGCAACAAAAAAAAAAAAAAAAAAAAAAAAAAAAAAAAAAAAAAAAAAAAAAAAAAAAAAAAAAAAAAA